>JAYESA010001447.1:20000-25000 GCA_036927795.1 Iris macrosiphon
TGAGTGGTTCTTTCCTACTTCTTCACGCCAACATCTCTAATATTTCAAACGTTCACTCGATGATGCCCGGTTGGACGCCTAGGAAATGCTTAGCCACAATGCATGCCAGCCACTAAGAAAGGAACATGGGAATTGTAGACTAAATTTACTATATGCTTGTACACTTTATAACTTGAGTTGGTTGGAATGGGAAGTTGGCTGTTGGTTGCGGCCTGGTGCCTCGGATAGAGTTTGGACCCATGGGATATCAAAATCGGAACACCGCATTGAGAAAATTATGAACTGTTGCATGAGATATATGTTGCTGCTTAACTTCTTTTGTTCAATCGATGCATTGTATGAGATATAAAATGTTCATGCATTTGCATGGTCTGGGACAACTTGTGCACAAGGTTTATCATTTCCTCGAAACGGCTTTCCGGGGCACTGGAACCGTATCGATCCGGAGGGAAATATTGATTCGTGTTCGTCACGATGCATTGCGGGACCTCCAGCGGGGCTTGCTACCCGGGCTGATAGGGCGCGCCGTTAATGCTTGGAATATGTCCCTAAGGTGTCGATCACACCAATGACCGCATATAATAGAACACATGCTAATTTATTGTCTTGTGCAGATGGTAAGTATACTTGTGTTTCGTTGCAGGGAAGGTGTGCATCGGTTGAGTAAGCAATCGATGCACTGGTTGGATTCAATGCTATTTTCATTTATATCAAAACATGCAACTGATATGAATTGAAGTCACTTGCTTCTTTATAGAAGTAATCTTAATGCATGCTCGCCCCTAATAAGCTAGTGTTGATTTAGTCGAGTGGGATTCATCCCGCTCACCAGTACAAGTTGAGTACTGACCCACGTTGTGGGCAACTATTTCAGGCACTCAGACGGTGCAACGCTAGTGGCTAGACGAGAAGGCGTTAGAAGCACCTCTACTTTTGAAGTATAGTTGGAGTCAGTTCATTCTGGAGGCTTGGACTTTCAATCTATACAAGGGCGTAATGTATGGACGACGGGGACTATCTGATGGAGCGGCGCCTGCATTTTGAGTTATCTTTTTGTAATGCAATTCAAGTAGCCGAGAAGGCGCATCAATGTAGACTCTATGTAATTACTCTGAATTATCAATGAAAAAGCATATCTCTTCCTGCACTGTGTTCAAATCTCTGTGATTGTGTTTCTGAATTGTGTTTCAAAAGTGGGTTCCTTTAACTGCAAGTTCTTGCCTTGTACGAGCGCAACTCCAGGCTCGTACGGCATCACGCCCCAAGCGAGGACGAATCGGTTCCGTGAAGGATCCAGCGAGGACGATTGACCCTTTCGGGATCGGGGCGTGACATATTGGTATCAGAGCTTAGGCTTTACATCCTTGGGATTTCAAAAAGATTATAAAGGAGTTTGATGCGCCTCTCAATTGAGTTGCATTCGGCGTCCGCTGCATGAGATTAGTCGCCTATACAATGAGCCCATAGATACAAAATCTATCGTTTTTGGGTGTTAACAAGCTACTCTCTTTTGTAGCAATGGCTAAGAAAAACACTGCCGCTGCAAGCAGTGCTCAGCCCGTCCAGAGCGACCATGCAAGTTCTGGAGAATCCGGAGGAGCGGGTTCAACCGATATGTCCGAACGGCTTATGCATCTCATGGAGATGCAGCAGCAACAAGCCATTTCTCAACAGGCGCAGTTTGCTGCTCAACAAAAGCAGATAGACACCATGATGCAACTGATTGCATCCTTGGTGCCCAACAACGGGGGAGCCACAGCGCCGCCTGCTGCACCGCCGGCTGTGGCGGTAGAGGATGATTCCGAAGAAACACAGCCTCCAGCAAGGAACAACTGCCGTGCTGCAGAGTTCACAAAAATGCATCCACCAACGTTCAACGGGCGGGCAGAACCGGACGTGGTAATGGGATGGATTGCTAAGCTGGAGGGACTCTTCAACCTGGTCGGCATCCGGGGATCCAAGCGAGTTGTCTGTGCATCGGTTCAGCTGGAACTGCGTGCGCATGATTGGTGGGAGGCCACTAAGCAAGGGATTTATGCTGTCAATCCCAACTGCAAAATTACTTGGGAAATGTTCAAATCTGCCTTCATTGAACAATATATTCCCCGGGCCGTGCGTCAACAGAAGGAAGATGAATTCAGCAATCTGGTGCAAGGAAATTTGTCTGTTGATGAGTACGACTCAGTGTTTGCTAAGCTGGCCAAGTTTGCTGGGCACTTCTTGCCAAACCAGCAGGCGTGGTGCTACCGCTTCCAAAAGGGTTTGAATGACGATTTGCGTAGGGACGTCATCAACCAGAAGTGTCAGACATACAGGGAATGTTATGAAGCTGCCCTGAACAGCGAGCGGATCTTTGGGCGCTGTCCACCAAAGGCCGATGTGCAAACCTCCCGTACCAACAATAATAAGCGGCCTCAGGAAATGGGAGGGTCTGGAGCACAAAAGCGTCCGCACACATCTGAGCATAGGGGCCCGTCCCGTGCACCATACTGCAACAGGTGCGGCAAAATAGGGCATCGAGTGGAGGAATGCCGAGTTACTGGGTGTTTTAAATGTGGTCGCCTGGACCACAAGCATTTCAACTGCCGTGAGGCAAAACCGAATCAGCACAATCATAACAATGGGAATCATAACAATGGGAATCAGCACCACGGGAACCGGAACAACGGGAATCACAACAGGGGGCCTCCAGCAAATGATGCCAATGCTGTGCCAGTGAATCCACAACGCCAGGGTGCTCAAGGACGAGTCTATGCACTGACTCGGGATGATGCATCCGCCTCTGAAACTGTCGTGACAGGTACATTACTTTTCAGAGATTTGCCCGCTAGAGTCTTATTCGATTCAGGTGCTACGCATAGTTTCATATCTGCTGATTTTACTATTGAGCATAAACTAGCTTCTACTCCCTTAAATATGAATCTTTGCGTGAGCACACCTTCGGGAGTCGACATGCCCGCCCATGCGATCTGTAAGGATGGTTATATTTGCATCGGAGGCAGGAAGCTTTCCTTAGATGTCATTGTATTAGACATTAAGGATTACGATATTATTCTCGGGATGGATTGGTTGGGTGCTTGTCATGCAACAATTGAGTGCGCGGAGAAGCGAGTCGTATTCCGTCTACCCGGCGAGGCAGACTTTTACTATTCGTGCAGCGCTGCACCAAAGACGGCAATGATGATATCAGCAATTTCGGCTAGGCGTATGCTGCATTCGGGTTGTGAAGGGTACTTAGCTTCAGTTCGAGACACCCGGCAGGAAAGTGCAAATGCAGCTCAGGCTGATGTTATAGCAGATTTCCTCGACGTGTTCCCAGACGAGCTGCCTGGAATGCCTCCTGATCGTGAGATCGAATTCAGCATCGACACATTTCCGGATGCGCGACCGATATCGAAGGCACCTTATCGAATGGCCCCAGCAGAGCTGAAGGAACTTAAGATTCAGTTACAAGATTTGTTGGACCGAGGATACATTCGTCCAAGCGTTTCTCCGTGGGGTGCTCCGGTGCTATTCGTGAAGAAAAAGGATGGATCCATGCGGATGTGTATTGACTACCGAGAACTAAATAAGGTGACCGTGCGGAACCAGTACCCATTGCCAAGGATAGATGACTTGTTTGATCAACTGCAAGGTGCAACAGTTTTCTCTAAAATTGATCTCAGGTCAGGGTACCACCAGCTGAAAATCAAACCAGATGATGTTCAAAAATCTGCATTCAGGACCCGATACGGACACTATGAATTTCTCGTGATGTCGTTTGGCTTGACGAACGCCCCTGCAGCTTTCATGGACCTGATGAACCGCGTGTTTCGGCCTTACGTAGACAAGTTTGTGGTCGTGTTCATCGACGACATTCTGATTTATTCCAAGAACGAGGCGGAACACAAGGAACACCTAAGGATCGTACTGCAGACATTACGAGAGCATCAGTTGTTCGCTAAGCTCAGCAAATGTGAGTTCTGGTTGAACAGTGTGGCATTCCTTGGTCATGTCGTTTCGGCGGAAGGCATCGCTGTAGACCCGAAGAAAATAGAGGCGGTGGTGGACTGGAAGCAACCTACATCAGCTAGCGAAATTCGAAGCTTTCTGGGCCTAGCGGGATACTACCGTAGGTTCGTGAAGGATTTTTCTAAACTGGCCTCGCCTTTGACTCGCCTCACTCAAAAAGGGATTGTATACAAATGGAGTGATGACTGCGAAGCCAGCTTTCAAGAACTTAAGCAGCGTCTTGTTTCAGCTCCGATTCTTGCTCTTCCAGATGGGGTAGAGGAGTTTCAGATATATAGTGATGCCTCAGGACTCGGTTTGGGATGTGTGCTCATGCAAAGGGATAAGGTAATATCGTACGCCTCCAGGCAACTGAAGCCGCACGAGAAAAACTACCCGACGCACGACTTGGAATTGGCGGCAATTGTATTTGCACTGAAGTTATGGAGGCATTATCTTTATGGTGTTGCTTGCAAAATCTTCACAGATCACAAGAGCCTCAAGTATCTATTCACACAACGAGAACTGAACCTCAGACAGCGGCGTTGGCTAGAACTGATTAAGGACTATGATTTGACGATCGCTTACACACCGGGCAAGGGAAACGTCGTTGCTGATGCTCTGAGTCGGAAGTACGTGGGCTCGTTATCCATAAACAACCATTTACTTCGAGATCTTGAGGCGATGGGCATCGAACTTCGGGTTCAGCATCAAGGAGTGCAGCTGGCATCACTCCATCTTGAACCGAGTTTGCGTGATAGAATCAAATCAGCTCAGGAGGGCGATCAGTTCCTAGCGAAGGCACGCGAACTGATTTCGGCGGGGAAGACGTCTGACTTTGTGGCAGGCGAAGATGGGGTCTTACAAATGAAGGGAAGGCTATGTGTTCCTAGCGACCCAGAACTCCGAAGGGAAATTATGGCAGAAGCACACTATGCGAAGTATTCGTTACATCCGGGGAGCACTAAGATGTACCAAGACTTACGCAGAACCTTCTGGTGGCAAGGTAT
>JAYESA010001450.1:0-45473 GCA_036927795.1 Iris macrosiphon
ATGAAATCGAGTATAGACGCCTAATTCTAACCGAAATATGGTTTAGAAAGAACGTACATCGATGAAAATGAGTATAGATCGGTGATTCAAGGAGCAGAATGAACGTACAATGATGAAAACAAGTGTAGATGGGTGATTCCTACCGAAATACGGTAGAAAACGGCCATAGACCGGTGAAAACGAGTATAAAGGAGTTATTCTGACCGTGTAGAATGAGCCTGCAATGATGAAAACGAGGGTAAATGGGTGATTCTAACTGAATTCTGGTACCAAACAGGCGTAGAGTGGTGAAAACGAGTTTAGATGGGTGAAATATGGTATACATCGGGCATATACGGTAAAAATGAGTACATATGGGTGATTCCAATCGAAATATGGTTTAGAATGGGCGTAGATTGGCGAAACAGAGTATAAATGCATAACTCCAACAGAAATAAGTTATAAGAGTGGCCTAGATTAGTGGAAACGGCTATTTAAATACGATCCTAACGGAAATGAGGTATTAATTGCTCGTAAACTAGTGAGAACGAGTATAAGTAAATGATTCTAACAGAAATATAGTTTAGAATGGGAGTATAATGGTGAAAAACGAGCATCGATTGGTGATTCTAACTGAAATATGGTATAAAATGAACGTAGAATCGTGGAAACCAGTATAGATGGGCGATTCTAACCAGAATATGGTATAAAATGGGCATAGATGAGTGAAAACGAGTATATAATGGCGATTCTAACCGAAATAAGTTTCCAAAGGCTCGTAGAATGGTGGAAACGAGTACGAATGAGTGGTTCTAACCGAAATATGGTGTAGAATGAGCACACAATGATGAAATTGAGTATGGATGGCTCATTCTAACTGAAATATGGTATCAAACAGGCGCTGAATGGTGAAAACGAGTATAGATGGGTGATTCTAACCGAAACACGGTATAGAACAGGCTTAGAATGGTGAGAAAGCGGATAGATGGGTGATTTTAATCTAAATGTTTAGAATGGACGTCGATTGTAACCGTGTATAGTTGCGTAACTGTAATCGAAATAAAAAGTGGCATAGAATTATGGAAACGAGTACAGAAATGAGTCCCGACCGAAATACGATTTCAAATCCTCGTAAGATAGTGAAAACGAGTCTAAATTAGTGATTCTAACCGAAATAAGGTATAGAAGTGGCATAGATTAGTGGAAACAGGTATGTCGATGTTATTCTAACCGAAATATGGTGCAGAATGACCATTACGATGATGAAACAGAGTATAGATGCACAACTTTAACCGAGATATGGTATAGAATGAGCAAACAATAATGAAAACGAGTGCAGACGGGCGATTCTAACCAAAATATGGTTTATAATGAGCGTACAATGAAAGAAACGATTATATGTGGGGGATTCGAACCGAGATATGGTTTAGAAAGAGCATACAATGACGAAAACGAGTATAGATGGGTGATTCGAGATGTAGAATGAGCGTACGATGATGAAAACGAGTATAGATGGGTGATTCCAACCAAAATATGGTTTAGAATGAGCGTACGATGATGAAAACTGGCACAAATGGGTGATTTTAACCGAAATAAGGTATAGAAGTGCCCTGGATTAGTGGATGCAAGTATACGATTGTGATTCTAATCGAAATATAGTGTAGAATGAGCATACAATGATGAAATCGAGTATAGACGCCTAATTCTAACCGAAATATGGTTTAGAAAGAACGTACATCGATGAAAATGAGTATAGATCGGTGATTCAAGGAGCAGAATGAACGTACAATGATGAAAATAAGTGTAGATGGGTGATTCCTACCGAAATACGGTAGAAAACGGCCATAGACCGGTGAAAACGAGTATAAAAGAGTTATTCTGACCGTGTAGAATGAGCCTGCAATAATAAAAACGAGGGTAAATGGGTGATTCTAACTGAATTCTGGTACCAAACAGGCGTAGAGTGGTGAAAACGAGTTTAGATGGGTGAAATATGGTATACATCGGGCATATACGGTAAAAATGAGTACATATGGGTGATTCTAATCGAAATATGGTTTAGAATGGGCGTAGATTGGCGAAACAGAGTATAAATGCATAACTCCAGCAGAAATAAGTTATAAGAGTGGCCTAGATTAGTGGAAACGGCTATTTAAATACGATCCTAAACGGAAATGAGGTATTAATTGCTCGTAAACTAGTGAGAACGAGTATAAGTAAATGATTCTAACAGAAATATAGTTTAGAATGGAAGTATAATGGTGAAAAACGAGCATCGATTGGTGATTCTAACTGAAATATGGTATAAAATGAACGTAGAATCATGGAAACCAGTATAGATGGGCGATTCTAACCAGAATATGGTATAAAATGGGCATAGATGAGTGAAAACGAGTATATAATGGCGATTCTAACCGAAATAAGTTTCTAAAGGCTCGTAGAATGGTGGAAACGAGTACGAATGAGTGGTTCTAACCGAAATATGGTGTAGAATGAGCACACAAGGATGAAATTGAGTATGGATGCTCATTCTAACTGAAATATGGTATCAAACAGGCGCTGAATGGTGAAAACGAGTATAGATGGGTGATTCTAACCGAAACACGGTATAGAACAGGCTTAGAATGGTGAGAAAGCGGATAGATGGGTGATTTTAATCTAAATGTTTAGAATGGACGTCGATTGTAACCGTGTATAGTTGCGTAACTGTAACCAAAATAAAAAGTGGCATAGAATTATGGAAACGAGTACAGAAATGAGTCCCGACCGAAATACGATTTCAAATCCTCGTAAGATAGTGAAAACGAGTCTAAATTAGTGATTCTAACCGAAATAAGGTATAGAAGTGGCATAGATTAGTGGAAACAGGTATGTCGATGTTATTCTAACCGAAATATGGTGCAGAATGACCATACGATGATGAAACAGAGTATAGATGCGCAACTTTAACCGAGATATGGTATAGAATGAGCAAACAATAATGAAAACGAGTGCAGACGGGCGATTCTAACCAAAATATGGTTTATAATGAGCGTACAATGAAAGAAACGATTACATGTGGGGGATTCGAACCGAGATATGGTTTAGAAAGAGCATACAATGACGAAAACGAGTATAGATGGGTGATTCGAGATGTAGAATGAGCGTACGATGATGAAAACGAGTATAGATGGGTAATTCCAACCAAAATATGGTTTAGAATGAGCGTACGATGATGAAAACTGGCACAAATGGGTGATTTTAACCGAAATAAGGTATAAAAGTGCCCTGGATTAGTGGATGCAAGTATACGATTGTGATTCTAATCGAAATATAGTGTAGAATAAGCATACAATGATGAAATCGAGTATAGACGCCTAATTCTAAACGAAATATGGTTTAGAAGGAACGTACATCGATGAAAATGAGTATAGATCGGTGATTCAAGGAGCAGAATGAACGTACAATGATGAAAACAAGTGTAGATGGGTGATTCCTACCGAAATACGGTAGAAAACGGCCATAGACCGGTGAAAACGAGTATAAAGGAGTTATTCTGACCGTGTAGAATGAGCCTGCAATGATGAAAACGAGGGTAAATGGGTGATTCTAACTGAATTCTGGTACCAAACAGGCGTAGAGTGGTGAAAACGAGTTTAGATGGGTAAAATATGGTATACATCGGGCATATACGGTAAAAATGAGTACATATGGGTGATTCCAATCGAAATATGGTTTAGAATGGACGTAGATTGGCGAAACAGAGTATAAATGCATAACTCCAGCAGAAATAAGTTATAAGAGTGGCCTAGATTAGTGGAAACGGCTATTTAAATACGATCCTAACGGAAATGAGGTATTAATTGCTCGTAAACTAGTGAGAACGAGTATAAGTAAATGATTCTAACAGAAATATAGTTTAGAATGGGAGTATAATGGTGAAAAACGAGCATCGATTGGTGATTCTAACTGAAATATGGTATAAAATGAACGTAGGAATCGTGGAAACCAGTATAGATGGGCGATTCTAACCAGAATATGGTATAAAATGGGCATAGATGAGTGAAAATGAGTATATAATGGCGATACTAACCGAAATAAGTTTCCAAAGGCTCGTAGAATGGTGGAAACGAGTACGAATGAGTGGTTCTAACCGAAATATGGTGTAGAATGAGCACACAATGATGAAATTGAGTATGGATGGCTCATTCTAACTGAAATATGGTATCAAACAGGCGCTGAATGGTGAAAACGAGTATAGATGGGTGATTCTAACCGAAACACGGTATAGAACAGGCTTAGAATGGTGAGAAAGCGGATAGATGGGTGATTTTAATCTAAATATTTAGAATGGACGTCGATTGTAACCGTGTATAGTTGCGTAACTGTAACCGAAATAAAAAGTGGCATAGATTTATGGAAACGAGTACAGAAATGAGTCCCGACCGAAATACGATTTCAAATTCTCGTAAGATAGTGAAAACGAGTCTAAATTAGTGATTCTAACCGAAATAAGGTATAGAAGTGGCATAGATTAGTGGAAACAGGTATGTCGATGTTATTCTAACCGAAATATGGTGCAGAATGACCATACGATGATGAAACAGAGTATAGATGCGCAACTTTAACCGAGATATGGTATAGAATGAGCAAACAATAATGAAAACGAGTGCAGACGGGCGATTCTAACCAAATATGGTTTATAATGAGCGTACAATGAAAGAAACGATTACATGTGGGGGATTCGAACCGAGATATGGTTTAGAAAGAGCATACAATGACGAAAACGAGTATAGATGGGTGATTCGAGATGTAGAATGAGCGTACGATGATGAAAACGAGTATAGATGGGTGATTCCAACCAAAATATGGTTTAGAATGAGCGTACGATGATGAAAACTGGCACAAATGGGTGATTTTAACCGAAATAAGGTATAGAAGTGCCCTGGATTAGTGGATGCAAGTATACGATTGTGATTCTAATCGAAATATAGTGTAGAATGAGCATACAATGATGAAATCGAGTATAGACGCCTAATTCTAACCGAAATATGGTTTAGAAAGAACGTACATCGATGAAAATGAGTATAGATCGGTGATTCAAGGAGCAGAATGAACGTACAATGATGAAAACAAGTGTAGATGGGTGATTCCTACCGAAATACGGTAGAAAACGGCCATAGACCGGTGAAAACGAGTATAAAAGAGTTATTCTGACCGTGTAGAATGAGCCTGCAATAATAAAAACGAGGGTAAATGGGTGATTCTAACTGAATTCTGGTACCAAACAGGCGTAGAGTGGTGAAAACGAGTTTAGATGGGTGAAATATGGTATACATCGGGCATATACGGTAAAAATGAGTACATATGGGTGATTCTAATCGAAATATGGTTTAGAATGGGCGTAGATTGGCGAAACAGAGTATAAATGCATAACTCCAGCAGAAATAAGTTATAAGAGTGGCCTAGATTAGTGGAAACGGCTATTTAAATACGATCCTAACGGAAATGAGGTATTAATTGCTCGTAAACTAGTGAGAACGAGTATAAGTAAATGATTCTAACAGAAATATAGTTTAGAATGGGGAGTATAATGGTGAAAAACGAGCATCGATTGGTGATTCTAACTGAAATATGGTATAAAATGAACGTAGAATCATGGAAACCAGTATAGATGGGCGATTCTAACCAGAATATGGTATAAAATGGGCATAGATGAGTGAAAACGAGTATATAATGGCGATTCTAACCGAAATAAGTTTCTAAAGGCTCGTAGAATGGTGGAAACGAGTACGAATGAGTGGTTCTAACCGAAATATGGTGTAGAATGAGCACACAAGGATGAAATTGAGTATGGATGGCTCATTCTAACTGAAATATGGTATCAAACAGGCGCTGAATGGTGAAAACGAGTATAGATGGGTGATTCTAACCGAAACACGGTATAGAACAGGCTTAGAATGGTGAGAAAGCGGATAGATGGGTGATTTTAATCTAAATGTTTAGAATGGACGTCGATTGTAACCGTGTATAGTTGCGTAACTGTAACCAAAATAAAAAGTGGCATAGAATTATGGAAACGAGTACAGAAATGAGTCCCGACCGAAATACGATTTCAAATCCTCGTAAGATAGTGAAAACGAGTCTAAATTAGTGATTCTAACCGAAATAAGGTATAGAAGTGGCATAGATTAGTGGAAACAGGTATGTCGATGTTATTCTAACCGAAATATGGTGCAGAATGACCATACGATGATGAAACAGAGTATAGATGCGCAACTTTAACCGAGATATGGTATAGAATGAGCAAACAATAATGAAAACGAGTGCAGACGGGCGATTCTAACCAAAATATGGTTTATAATGAGCGTACAATGAAAGAAACGATTACATGTGGGGGATTCGAACCGAGATATGGTTTAGAAAGAGCATACAATGACGAAAACGAGTATAGATGGGTGATTCGAGATGTAGAATGAGCGTA
Organism: Iris macrosiphon; assembly: GCA_036927795.1. Classification (NCBI taxonomy): domain Eukaryota; kingdom Viridiplantae; phylum Streptophyta; class Magnoliopsida; order Asparagales; family Iridaceae; genus Iris; species Iris macrosiphon. The sequence goes on from JAYESA010001450.1 coordinate 6,443, forward strand.
CGATGATGAAAACGAGTATAGATGGGTAATTCCAACCAAAATATGGTTTAGAATGAGCGTACGGATGATGAAAACTGGCACAAATGGGTGATTTTAACCGAAATAAGGTATAAAAGTGCCCTGGATTAGTGGATGCAAGTATACGATTGTGATTCTAATCGAAATATAGTGTAGAATGAGCATACAATGATGAAATCGAGTATAGACGCCTAATTCTAAACGAAATATGGTTTAGAAGGAACGTACATCGATGAAAATGAGTATAGATCGGTGATTCAAGGAGCAGAATGAACGTACAATGATGAAAACAAGTGTAGATGGGTGATTCCTACCGAAATACGGTAGAAAAACGGCCATAGACCGGTGAAAACGAGTATAAAAGAGTTATTCTGACCGTGTAGAATGAGCCTGCAATGATGAAAACGAGGGTAAATGGGTGATTCTAACTGAATTCTGGTACCAAACAGGCGTAGAGTGGTGAAAACGAGTTTAGATGGGTGAAATATGGTATACATCGGGCATATACGGTAAAAATGAGTACATATGGGGTGATTCCAATCGAAATATGGTTTAGAATGGGCGTAGATTGGCGAAACAGAGTATAAATGCATAACTCCAGCAGAAATAAGTTATAAGAGTGGCCTAGATTAGTGGAAACGGCTATTTAAATACGATCCTAACGGAAATGAGGTATTAATTGCTCGTAAACTAGTGAGAACGAGTATAAGTAAATGATTCTAACAGAAATATAGTTTAGAATGGGAGTATAATGGTGAAAAACGAGCATCGATTGGTGATTCTAACTGAAATATGGTATAAAATGAACGTAGAATCGTGGAAACCAGTATAGAATGGGCGATTCTAACCCAGAATATGGTATAAAATGGGCATAGATGAGTGAAAACGAGTATATAATGGCGATTCTAACCGAAATAAGTTTCCAAAGGCTCGTAGAATGGTGGAAACGAGTACGAATGAGTGGTTCTAAATGAAATATGGTGTAGAATGAGCACACAATGATGAAATTGAGTATGGATGGCTCATTCTAACTGAAATATGGTATCAAACAGGCGCTGAATGGTGAAAACGAGTATAGATGGGTGATTCTAACCGAAACACGGTATAGAACAGGCTTAGAATGGTGAGAAAGCGGATAGATGGGTGATTTTAATCTAAATGTTTAGAATGGACGTCGATTGTAACCGTGTATAGTTGCGTAACTGTAACCGAAATAAAAAGTGGCATAGATTTGTGGAAACGAGTACAAAAATGAGTCCCAACCGAAATACGATTTCAAATCCTCGTAAGATAGTGAAAACGAGTCTAAATTAGTGATTCTAACCGAAATAAGGTATAGAAGTGGCATAGATTAGTGGAAACAGGTATGTCGATGTTATTCTAACCGAAATATGGTGCAGAATGACCATACGATGATGAAACAGAGTATAGATGCGCAACTTTAACCGAAATATGGTATAGAATGAGCAAACAATAATGAAAACGAGTGCAGACGGGCAATTCAAACCAAAATATAGTTTATAATGAGCGTACAATGAAAGAAACTATTACATGTGGGGGATTCGAACCGAGATATGGTTTAGAAAGAGCATACAATAACGAAAACGAGTATAGATGGGTGATTCGAGATGTAGAATGAGCGTACGATGATGAAAACGAGTATAGATGGGTGATTCCAACCAAAATATGGTTTAGAATGAGCGTACGATGATGAAAACTGGCACAAATGGGTGATTTTAACCGAAATAAGGTATAGAAGTGCCCTGGATTAGTGGATGCAAGTATACGATTGTGATTCTAATCGAAATATAGTGTAGAATGAGCATACAATGATGAAATCGAGTATAGACGCCTAATTCTAACCGAAATATGTTTAGAAAGAACGTACATCGATGAAAATGAGTATAGATCGGTGATTCAAGGAGCAGAATGAACGTACAATGATGAAAACAAGTGTAGATGGGTGATTCCTACCGAAATACGGTAGAAAACGGCCATAGACCCGGTGAAAACGAGTATAAAGGAGTTATTCTGACCGTGTAGAATGAGCCTGCAATGATGAAAATAAGGGTAAATGGGTGATTCTAACTGAATTCTGGTACCAAACAGGCGTAGAGTGGTGAAAACGAGTTTAGATGGGTGAAATATGGTATACATCGGGCATATACGGTAAAAATGAGTGTATATGGGTGATTCCAATCGAAATATAGTTTAGAATGGGCGTAGATTGGCGAAACAGAGTATAAATGCATAACTCCAGCAGAAATAAGTTATAAGAGTGGCCTAGATTAGTGGAAACGGCTATTTAAATATGATCCTAACGGAAATGAGGTATTAATTGCTCGTAAACTAGTGAGAACGAGTATAAGTAAATGATTCTAACAGAAATATAGTTTAGAATGGGAGTATAATGGTGAAAAACGAGCATCGATTGGTGATTCTAACTGAAATATGGTATAAAAATGAACGTAGAATCGTGGAAACCAGTATAGATGGGCGATTCTAACCAGAATATGGTATAAAATGGGCATAGATGAGTGAAAACGAGTATATAATGGCGATTCTAACCGAAATAAGTTTCCAAAGGCTCGTAGAATGGTGGAAACGAGTACGAATGAGTGGTTCTAACCGAAATATGGTGTAGAATGAGCACACAATGATGAAATTGAGTATGGATGGCTCATTCTAACTGAAATATGGTATCAAAACAGGCGCTGAATGGTGAAAACGAGTATAGATGGGTGATTCTAACCGAAACACGGTATAGAACAGGCTTAGAATGGTGAGAAAGCGGATAGATGGGTGATTTTAATCTAAATGTTTAGAATGGACGTCGATAGTAACCGTGTATAGTTGCGTAACTGTAACCGAAATAAAAAGTGGCATAGATTTGTGGAAACGAGTACAGAAATGAGTCCCAACCGAAATACGATTTCAAATCCTCGTAAGATAGTGAAAACGAGTCTAAATTAGTGATTCTAACCGAAATAAGGTATAGAAGTGGCATAGATTAGTGGAAACAGGTATGTCGATGTTATTCTAACCGAAATATGGTGCAGAATGACCATACGATGATGAAACAGAGTATAGATGCGCAACTTTAACCGAAATATGGTATAGAATGAGCAAACAATAATGAAAACGAGTGCAGACGGGCAATTCTAACCAAAATATGGTTTATAATGAGCTTACAATGAAAGAAACGATTACATGTGGGGGATTCGAACCGAGATATGGTTTAGAAAGAGCATACAATGACGAAAACGAGTATAGATGGGTGATTCGAGATATAGAATGAGCGTATGATGATGAAAACGAGTATAGATGGGTGATTCCAACCAAAATATGGTTTAGAATGAGCGTACGATGATGAAAACTGGCACAAATGGGTGATTTTAACCGAAATAAGGTATAGAAGTGCCCTGGATTAGTGGATGCAAGTATACGATTGTGATTCTAATCGAAATATAGTATAGAATGAGCATACAATGATGAAATCGAGTATAGACGCCTAATTCTAACCGAAATATGGTTTAGAAAGAACGTACATCGATGAAAATGAGTATAGATCGGTGATTCAAGGAGCAGAATGAACGTACAATGATGAAAACAAGTGTAGATGGGTGATTACTACCGAAATACGGTAGAAAATGGCCATAGACCGGTGAAAACGAGTATAAAGGAGTTATTCTGACCGTGTAGAATGAGCCTGCAATGATGAAAACGAGGGTAAATGGGTGATTCTAACTGAATTCTGGTACCAAACAGGCGTAGAGTGGTGAAAACGAGTTTAGATGGGTGAAATATGGTATACATCGGGCATATATGGTAAAAATGAGTGCATATGGGTGATTCCAATCGAAATATGGTTTAGAATGGGCGTAGATTGGCGAAACAGAGTATAAATGCATAACTCCAGCAGAAATAAGTTATAAGAGTGGCCTAGATTAGTGGAAACGGCTATTTAAATACGATCCTAACGAAAATGAGGTATTAATTGCTCGTAAACTAGTGAGAACGAGTATAAGTAAATGATTCTAACAGAAATATAGTTTAGAATGGGAGTATAATGGTGAAAAACGAGCATCGATTGGTGATTCTAACTGAAATATGGTATAAAATGAACGTAGAATCGTGGAAACCAGTATAGATGGGCGATTCTAACCAGAATATGGTATAAAATGGGCATAGATGAGTGAAAACGAGTATATAATGGCGATTCTAACCGAAATAAGTTTCCAAAGGCTCGTAGAATGGTGGAAACGAGTACGAATGAGTGGTTATAACCAAAATATGGTGTAGAATGAGCACACAATGATGAAATTGAGTATGGATGGCTCATTCTAACTGAAATATGGTATCAAACAGGCGCTGAATGGTGAAAACGAGTATAGATGGGTGATTCTAACCGAAACACGGTATAGAACAGGCTTAGAATGGTGAGAAAGCGGATAGATGGGTGATTTTAATCTAAATGTTTAGAATGGACGTCGATTGTAACCGTGTATAGTTGCGTAACTGTAACCGAAATAAAATGTGGCATAGATTTGTGGAAGCGAGTACAGAAATGAGTCCCAACCAAAATACGATTTCAAATCCTCGTAAGATAGTGAAAACGAGTCTAAATTAGTGATTCTAACCGAAATAAGGTATATAAGTGGCATAGATTAGTGGAAACAGGTATGTCGATGTTATTCTAACCGAAATATGGTGCAGAATGACCATACGATGATGAAACAGAGTATAGATGCGCAACTTTAACCAAAATATGGTATAGAATGAGCAAACAATAATGAAAACGAGTGCAGACGGGCGATTCTAACCAAAATATGGTTTATAATGAGCGTACAATGAAAGAAACGATTACATGTGGGGGATTCGAACCGAGATATGGTTTAGAAAGAGCATACAATAATGAAAACGAGTATAGATGGGTGATTCGAGATGTAGAATGAGCGTACGATAATGAAAACGAGTATAGATGGGTGATTCCAACCAAAATATGGTTTAGAATGAGCGTACGATGATGAAAACTGGCACAAATGGGTGATTTTAACCGAAATAAGGTATAGAAGTGCCCTGGATTAGTGGATACAAGTATACGATTATGATTCTAATCGAAATATAGTGTAGAATGAGCATACAATGATGAAATCGAGTATAGACGCCTAATTCTAACCGAAATATGGTTTAGAAAGAACGTACATCGATGAAAATGAGTATAGATCGGTGATTCAAGGAGCAGAATGAACGTACAATGATGAAAACAAGTGTAGATGGGTGATTCCTTCCGAAATACGGTAGAAAATGGCCATAGACCGGTGAAAACGAGTATAAAGGAGTTATTCTGACGTGTAGAATGAGCCTGCAATGATGAAAACGAGGGTAAATGGGTGATTCTAACTGAATTCTGGTACCAAACAGGCGTAGAGTGGTGAAAACGAGTTTAGATGGGTGAAATATGGTATACATCGGGCATATACGGTAAAAATGAGTACATATGGGTGATTCCAATCGAAATATGGTTTAGAATGGGCGTAGATTGGTGAAACAGAGTATAAATGCATAACTCCAGCAGAAATAAGTTATAAGAGTGGCCTAGATTAGTGGAAACGGCTATTTAAATACGATCCTAACAGAAATGAGGTATTAATTGCTCGTAAACTAGTGAGAACGAGTATAAGTAAATGATTCTAACAGAAATATAGTTTAGAATGGGAGTATAATGGTGAAAAACGAGCATCGATTGGTGATTCTAACTGAAATATGGTATAAAATGAACGTAGAATCATGGAAACCAGTATAGATGGGCGATTCTAACTAGAATATGGTATAAAATGGGCATAGATGATGAAAACGACTATATAATGGCGATTCTAACCGAAATAAGTTTCCAAAGGCTCGTAGAATGGTGGAAACGAGTACGAATGAGTGGTTATAACCGAAATATGGTGTAGAATGAGCACACAATGATGAAATTGAGTATGGATGGCTCATTCTAACTGAAATATGGTATCAAACAGGCGCTGAATGGTGAAAACGAGTATAGATGGGTGATTCTAACCGAAACACGGTATAGAACAGGCTTAGAATGGTGAGAAAGCGGATAGATGGGTGATTTTAATCTAAATGTTTAGAATGGACTCGCTTTCTCAATTTTATCATGAGTGAAAACGAGTATATAATGGCGATTCTAACCGAAATAAGTTTCCAAAGGCTCGTAGAATGGTGGAAACGAGTACGAATGAGTGGTTCTAACCGAAATATGGTGTAGAATGAGCACACAATGATGAAATTGAGTATGGATGGCTCATTCTAACTGAAATATGGTATCAAACAGGCGCTGAATGGTGAAAACGAGTATAGATGGGTGATTCTAACCGAAACACGGTATAGAACAGGCTTAGAATGGTGAGAAAGCGGATAGATGGGTGATTTTAATCTAAATGTTTAGAATGGACGTCGATTGTAACCGTGTATAGTTGCGTAACTGTAACCGAAATAAAATGTGGCATAGATTTGTGGAAACGAGTACAGAAATGAGTCCCAACCGAAATACGATTTCAAATCCTCGTAAGATAGTGAAAACGAGTCTAAATTAGTGATTCTAACCGAAATAAGGTATAGAAGTGGCATAGATTAGTGGAAACAGGTATGTCGATGTTATTCTAACCGAAATATGGTGCAGAATGACCATACGATGATGAAACAGAGTATAGATGCGCAACTTTAACCGAAATATGGTATAGAATGAGCAAACAATAATGAAAACGAGTGCAGACGGGCAATTCTAACCAAAATATGGTTTATAATGAGCGTACAATGAAAGAAACGATTACATGTGGGGGATTCGAACCGAGATATGGTTTAGAAAGAGCATACAATGACGAAAACGAGTATAGATGGGTGATTCGAGATGTAGAATGAGCGTACGATGATGAAAACGAGTATAGATGGGTGATTCCAACCAAAATATGGTTTAGAATGAGCGTACGATGATGAAAACTGGCACAAATGGGTGATTTTAACCGAAATAAGGTATAGAAATGCCCTGGATTAGTGGATGCAAGTATACGATTGTGATTCTAATCGAAATATAGTATAGAATGAGCATACAATGATGAAATCGAGTATAGACGCCTAATTCTAACCGAAATATGGTTTAGAAAGAACGTACATCGATGAAAATGAGTATAGATCGGTGATTCAAGGAGCAGAATGAACGTACAATGATGAAAACAAGTGTAGATGGGTGATTCCTACCGAAATACGGTAGAAAATGGCCATAGACCGGTGAAAACGAGTATAAAGGAGTTATTCTGACCGTGTAGAATGAGCCTGCAATGATGAAAACGAGGGTAAATGGGTGATTCTAACTGAATTCTGGTACCAAACAGGCGTAGAGTGGTGAAAACGAGTTTAGATGGGTGAAATATGGTATACATCGGGCATATATGGTAAAAATGAGTGCATATGGGTGATTCCAATCGAAATATGGTTTAGAATGGGCGTAGATTGGCGAAACAGAGTATAAATGCATAACTCCAGCAGAAATAAGTTATAAGAGTGGCCTAGATTAGTGGAAACGGCTATTTAAATACGATCCTAACGAAAATGAGGTATTAATTGCTCGTAAACTAGTGAGAACGAGTATAAGTAAATGATTCTAACAGAAATTGTCACGACCCGCACCCGGAAATTGGGCATGAGTCGTGGGTACGTCCAGCCTACGCCGCAGCATCGGCGGTAGAACGCTGTCTAGGTCACAACATGGTATATCCTGTCAATAGTCTCAACTCCGTACGGAGGACAATGATAACTCAATCACAGTTCTATAATATACTCAATCACAACTATAAACATAATGGCACGATGAGAATTTAAAAGAGTTCTCTTAAAACCAACCACAAGAAGTTCAACTCAAAACCTGGGTCTAAATGACCTCACAAAGTCACAAATAAAATAAATACATCTCAGTCTCAGTCTCAGTCTAAAGCAATAAATGCAAAAAATAATCTAAGCATGGGCAGGCATGTTCTCCTCTAGGATAGGCACCTCCTCTGGGATTTCTGGGGTGAAATCCTCCTCTATTCCTGGACCGTAATGAGTAGGGCAAAAGTCCTCCAGGTCCTCTGAAAATGTTGTTATCTAGTCAGGATTGGAGCGAAGCACAAACACTAACAGCAGTTTCATTAAATTGACAAAATCTATAAACAGTGTAAGAGATACAAGATGGAAATAAAAGCTGAACATGTGAAGTACTGAAGAAATGAAATAGACAATAAGCATCTAGCAATGAGCAATAAATAGTGACTGCTAGAACAGTAATCTGAATAAAGATAAAACATCTAGCTAAGTGATTGAAATATCAGTTTATTATGTGATCGGCTTGGGACTGAATCAGGCTGGTTATATATGATTAGCTATGATTCTTTTAGGTCAGGCTAACCGCATGGTTAGCTATGGTGCATATAATGGTCAGGCTAATCATATATAACAGCTATGGAGCATATAAGTGGTCAGGCCGCACCCGACGTGAGAAGTGGGGTGAGCTATGGTGCATATAAATGTTTGGATATGATCACATAATCTACTAATAGTTCCCCCTCCCCCAGCTAGCACGATGGATTCCAACCACGACTCCTCGTGATGGGGATCTAGGGTGCTAACCCGTGTATCCATAGTGTCGGAGTCAAGTATGAAATACACTATAATTTATAGAAGTAATCAACCATGAAAACTGTCAGAGAATGTACTCGCCTGTGGTCCTGAGCAAAATGTGAGGATCGAGGTCCAAATTGGAATCACAATGACCTATTTATGGAAATTCAATGTTAATTAATGAATTAAAAGAATAACATGCTTAACAATTTAAAAAACGAGGTTTCTAGGTCACGTCTAAGGTTTTCTGGTCAATACTAGGTCCAACTAAGTCAAATCTAGGTTTTTGGTCAAAACTAGTTAATACCTTGCTTCTAGGTTCATACTAGCTATTTTAAACTAATACTAGTTAAAACTAGGTTGTGACTAGGTTTCTAGGTCCATCTCATGAGTATCTAGATACTAGGTATCATCATTATATATAACTCATATAGTGTGGTATATTGTATCTTGCTGAAACTAGTTACTATTTCTTATACTATATGCTATCAGTATGTAAATAACTTACATTTATATACTGAGCATATTCCTTAACTGACACCAACCAATTTATACCTTAACATCTCTTATACCTTGGCATTTACCCATATTCAACACCAACTTGACATCCCCACTACACACTAGCCTAGCACACATTAACATTTAAAACTCATTTGCCACCCCACACCCACATACAGTCACATTGAGATACCTGATACCTTCCTCTACTCACATTAATACCCATTAGATACACCCCTGTTCACTGCACACAATCACTGATACCTAACTTCCTAGACCCCCCCCTGAGAACTTCCTCAGTTAACACAGGCCTGGCATTCTGTCCTACACCCTTTAATATGTATACTGATACATATTCCTATGCACACAGTCACTAAAACACACACACACTGAATGCACAGAACTCAGGCATCCCCCCCCCTTAAATCTGATACACAGTTACACAATACACATGTACACTAATCTGGAATCCTCACCTACACACTAGATACTGGGGCAAATACTGATACACACCTACTGACCTCTCCTAACCCCTAACACATGTTTATTTCTCTGATACCCAATTTACACAGTATCCCCTAACTCGATGCCACAAGGCACACACACAACTAAACTGACTGATACACACACAGCCACAATTTCTGCACACTGAACACACATATACATATACACAGTTATCCCACCTAGCTAATACACAACTACACAACACTAGTTACATAGACACTGCTCCCTCTCATAACCTTACTGATACTGCTATGCCCCAAAACCACACACAAGTCACTGATACTCACACAGGAACTCAGGGACACAGACACTGGTTCACTAGACACTAGGTTCTAGGATACATACACAGACATTATGATCTGTACAGGAAAATGTACAGCTGCACACTGCCCCTTACTCTCAGAATCTGATACCCATTCTTTGGCACTGCACAGTTCACACATAGATACATCTAACCTCACTGCACACACACAAGAATTAATTCCTGATACACTACCCTCTACACTCTCCCTCATCTACACACACAGCCACCCCTAAAATTCCTAGCTTACCTCAACTCACAAGCACACACAATCTGCACACAGCACAGCACAGAAATCTGCACGCACACATTAACTGAGACACAGAGAATCACACATGAATCCCGACTGCACAGGTAAACACACACACATATCTAACAGTAACCATCTACTCACCTAATCTAATACACAGTACACATCTACCTTATGTTGAGACACACACAACAACATGCCCATGTATACTGATACACACTAAATCTAACCCAGAATTCTCCAACCCGACTGAACAGGGAATTCTGCCCCCCCCCCCTTGACTGTGCACAGGCACAAATTCACTGAGGCACAGAACTCTCTCAACCCGTCTGCACATAACCAATGCACAGTGAACACCTATTCTACCACAACATAGCCCACAAGACTCGACTCCCCAGGAATCAAAACAACCACATATCTACCCCTATGCATATATATATATACATACAGATTCCTATATTAAATATGCAGAATTTAACTAACAGATACGTTCCTAATAACATATCATCAAACATGTGAAGGGCATGAACGAATCCCACATCAAGAACTCCAAAAACCCAGACCTAAACCCTAAATCATAATCAAATCTATACGTATGAGAGTGAGATCAGCCTATATACCAAATTCTAGGGTTAGGGTTCCTGAATTAATTGAAAAAAACAATTGTTGGGGACCCTTAACCTAACCAAAACCCTAAATTCGAACTACACACAATTGGGTGGGTTCCTAAAGGGCCATGAACATCTGAAAACAGGAATTAAAGGAATAAAACTAGGGTTTTACCTGCAGGGGAAGGTTTCTTCAACGAGGCTCTTCTTCTCCAAGGCTCCCTGACCCACGTTCTTTGCTTCTCTTGCTTTGGAGGTGGAGAAAATGGAACCTAGGGTTAGGGTTTCGAATTTTTGGAGTGGGGAGATGGATTTCTCTAGTGGAGGCTAGGGTTTCTCCTGTTTACATGAATGATGGCTTTGTGAGAGGCTTCTTTTTATATTAAACCTAGGTTTAGGGTTTCTATGCCTAGTTTTTAGGTTAAACCCCTTGGCCCTCTCATGTAGAACCTAATAGACTCAGGTTAAGTCAGTCTAGGGTTTTGAGGGTTCCCCCAAATTTTAAATTTCTAGGGTTTTGCTAGAATAGGGTTTTCTAACTAGGGTTTACTCATTAGGGTTGTCCTAATAGATTTCTAGGGTTAGACCTAAAACTAAATATTATTAACAATATATAATAGTTATAAAACTCAGCAAATAATTTAATACATAATTATTTTAAAATAGTTAAATTACACAAATGCCCTTATATGGAAAAGTGGTAGTGACAAGTCTACCCTCCTAAAAGAAATTTCGTCCTCGAAATTGGACTGAACTACAACAAGGATGAAACCAGGAAAGGAAATATACCTCAAGTCTAGAAGAGATACGGGTATTGCTCGCGCATTTCGTCCTCTCTCTCCCAGGTTGACTCCCCTGGAGAGTGATGTCTCCATGCAACACGAACCAAAGGGATGGTTTGGTTCCGCAACACCTTCTCTCTGCGATCCAAGATCTCCACGGGCTGCTCAGGGTAGCTGAGCGTCGGACCAACCTCAATCTCCGAGTGATCAAGTACGTGACTAGGGTCTGCCACGTACCGTCTCAGCTGCGACACGTGAAACACATTATGCACTCCCTCCAATGCAGGCGGCAAGTCCAGTCTATATGCCACTGCACCTACCCTCGCCAGAATACCGAAGGGTCCGATGTAGCGTGGGCTAAGCTTCCCGCCTCTGCCAAAACGAATCGTTCCACGCTTCGGAGAAATCCGTAGGAATACTAGATCGCCAACCTAAAACAAAACAGTCTTAACATGCAGTCTAAACAAACAGCAAACACAACCAGAAAACAACAATCTATACCTGAAACTCAAGGGGTCTACGGTGGCTGTCGGCCCAATGCCGCTGTCTGTCCTGCGCCACTCGCAGTCTGTCTCTGATGAGTTTCACCTTTTCTGCTGCATCCACGACCATTTCTGGTCCTAGCAAGGCTCTCTCTCCAACGTCGTCCCACGATAGCGGTGTACGACACCTCCGTCCATAAAGAGCCTCAAATGGTGACATCTCGATGCTGGCCTGGTAGCTGTTATTGTAAGCAAACTCTACCAGGTGCAGATGATCCTCCCAAGAACCTCCGAGATCTAAAACGCAAGTGCGTAGCATATCCTCGAGAGTCTGAATAGTCCTTTCAGACTGCCCGTCTGTCTGGGGGTGATACGCGGTACTGAACTTGAGCTGAGTGCCCAAGCTAGCCTGTAGACTCCTCCAGAAGTGGGAAGTGAAACGACTATCCCGATCTGAGACGATGCTCACAGGAACTCCATGAAGCCTAACAATCTGTCGCACGTACATCTCTGCGAGTCTCTCTGTCGACGTGCCCACCTTGAAAGGTAAGAAATGAGCTGATTTGGTCAACCTGTCCACGATGACCCAAATCGCGTCCTTCCCTCCTGGAGAACGTGGAAGCCCTGAAACGAAATCCATGGTCACGTGCTCCCATTTCCATTCTGGAATCGGTAAAGGTTGAAGCAAACCTCCTGGCCTCTGCCGGTCTGCCTTTACCTGCTGGCACACTAGACACCGAGATACGAAGCGTGCTACCTCGCACTTCATTCCATACCACCATACGTGCTCCCTCAAGTCTCGATACATCTTGTTGGCACCGGGATGCATCGAGTACTGAGAGCGGTGTGCCTCCTGTAAAACCTCCTCGCGCAGCTCCCCGCTAGGCACACATATCCTCGTGCCGTGCCGTAGAGAACCATCATCTGCGATAGTGAAGTCGTCCGACAATCCCATCTGAACCTGTGCTCTGATACTCCTCAGAGTCTCATCATCGTATTGCGCAGCTCTGATCCTGTCCATTAGTTCGGACTGTATCTGTAATCCCCACATCTGAATCTCAGCACCGGGAACTAACACTTCAATCTCCAAGCTCTCCAAATCAGCCAATAAATGTCTATCTGTCGTCAAGTACATAGCCATCGGATACCTGCTCAAGGCATCGGCGACTACGTTAGCCTTCCCTGGATGGTACTGCAATGAGATGTCGAAGTCCTTCATCAACTCCAACCACCTCCTCTGTCTCATGTTCAGCTCCTTCTGTGTGAATACGTACTTCAAGCTCTTGTGGTCTGTGAAGATTTCCACACGCTCTCCGTACAGGTAATGTTTCCACAGCTTTAGCGCGAAGATAACTGCTGCTAACTCCAAATCGTGGGTGGGGTAGTTCTTTTCATGAGGGCGTAACTGCCTGGAAGCATAGGCAATTACCTTCCCGTGCTGTTGAAGAACACATCCCAGACCCTTCCCTGAAGCATCACTGTAGATGGTAAAGCCACCTGTCCCTGATGGCAACGTCAAAATTGGAGCTGTCGTCAACCTCTTCTTCAGCTCATCAAATGCAGCCTGGCACTCCTCTGTCCAAACAAAATCCACGTCCTTCCTAGTCAGTCTGGTCATCGGCGCTGCAATCTTGGAGAAGTCTTGTACAAACCTCCTGTAGTATCCTGCTAGCCCGAGAAAACTCCTGATCTCAGCTACCGAACTGGGGGTAGCCCACGACTCTACTGCCTCGATCTTCTGTGGGTTAACCGAGATTCCGTCACCCGATACCACATGCCCAAGAAATTCGACCTTGTCAAGGAAGAATTCACACTTAGAGAGTTTCCCGTATAGCTTCTCCCTCCTGAGAGTCTCTAAGACCAATCTCAGGTGCTCTTCGTGCTCCTCTGGTGTCTTAGAGTACACAAGAATATCGTCGATGAACACCACTACGAACTTATCAAGGTACTGGTGGAACACCTTGTTCATCAAGTTCATGAATACTGCCGGCGCATTGGTTAAACCAAATGGCATCACCATGAACTCAAACTGGCCGTATCTGGTCCGAAAAGCTGTCTTCGGCGTGTCTTCTTTCTTCACCTTCACCTGGTGATAACCTGACCTCAAATCAATCTTTGAAAACACCCTCGCCCCGCTCAACTGGTCGAAAAGATCATCTATCCTCGGCAGCGGGTACTTGTTCTTGATAGTGATATTGTTCAAAGCTCTATAATCAATGCACATGCGCACCGTGCCGTCCTTCTTCGGTACGAACAATACCGGAGCTCCCCATGGTGATGAACTGGATTTGATGAAGCCTTTGTCCTGCAGCTCCTCGACTTGCTTCTTCAGTTCTGCCAGCTCGCTGTTGTTAACTCTATAGACATGTTATGAAATGGGCTCCGCTCCTGGAACCAAGTCTATAGAGAATTCAACATCCCTGTCTGGCGGCAAGCCTGGCAACTCTTCTGGAAATACGTCCAGGAACTCCGCAATTAGAGGATGTGGCAACTCCTCCTCTTCCGCCCTGGCTCCGCAAAATGTGCTCCTGCTCTGTTCCGCTGCTGCTCTGACGACCTCAAACTCCGGCTCTCCTGGTGGTCTGAACAATACTCTGCCTCTATAACAATCTATAGTAGCATGATGCCTGCTCAACCAGTCCATTCCGAGTACAATATCGTACCCCGAAAGTGGCATGACAAGTAAGCTCACGCTCAAGTCTCGGCCTCCTACTGATACTCTCCTGTCCTTGCAGTGATCACGGACTAGGATAATACCTCCTCCAGTCATGATCTTGCAAGTCCTAGCTAATGGTTCTGTGTCTAAATGATGTCGAAGTGCATATGATACAGACACAAAACTATGGGAAGCGCCAGAGTCGAATAAGGTAAATGCAGGAATACAATCGAGAAGAACCGAACCTGTGATCAAGTCTCCTGCTGGCTCGATCTCCTCGACTGCCATGGCGTATGCTCGCCCCTGGGGTGCACCTCTCTGCTGCTGATGCTGGGCGAACTTCTGATTTTGCGGTGGAAGTGGTCCCCTCTGTTGTTGGCCTCCTGGTACGGTAGGTACCCTGCCTGGTCCTCTCTGGGCGGCTGCTCCACCCTGACCTGGACGAGTCCGAATGGTAGGGCAATCCCTCAGCTGATGTGTCGTCGATCCGCAGGACAAACATGAGCCCAATCTATGCCTGCAGATATCTCTAGTATGTCCCATCTTCCCGCAGTACGCACACTGGATGGCGGGCTGAGTCTGCCTCTGCTGCTGTTGCTGAACCTGCCCTCGAGCTGGTGCCTGGTGCTGTTGCTGAAAGTGCCTCTGCTGCTGCTGAAAGTGTGGACGCTTGCCTGTTCCCGCACTACTGTTTGCCCCTCCGGAAATATCGCGTCCCCTCTTGGGTCTGAGGTCCAAGTCATCCTCGGCTACTTGGGCATCCATCAATATGCCCTCATAGGTAGCTGTGCGACGTCCCGACGTGCGAGACTTGATCTCTCTTGTCAGCCCCTTTCTGAATTTCCGGGCCCTGTCCCCCGGATCTCTAATCATCGACGGCGCAAAGCGGCTCAGGCGAGAAAACTCCGCGGCATACTCGTCGACGGACGAGCTCCCCTGGGCTAAGTCATGGAACTGACTCTCCAAAGCTCCCAGGGCGACATCAGGAAAGAACTTTTCTTTGAAGAGCTCCTTGAAAGCTTCCCAAGTGAGTCCCCCGCGCAAGAGTCTCGGCTCCGTGCGAAACCACGTCAAGGCAATGTCGAACATCTGGCTGCCAGCGGCCTCGATCTGGAGCGCCTCTGGAATCTGCGCCAAACGCAAGTTTCTCTCGATGTCCTCTAGCCAATCATCGGCGTAGAGTATCCCTTCTGTCCCCTTGAACTCCCGAGGCATCATCCTCTTGAAGTCCACAATGGTGCCCGGCCTCTGTTGTTGCTGACCAGGATGTTGCTGCTGCTGAGTGACTCTCTCCACAGCCTGGAGAGCCACTTGGTGAGCATTCTCCATGTTCACCCTCATCATCTCTGTCTGGGCCTGATGTGCCTCAGCCTGCACTCTCTGGGCCTCTGCCGACGTCCTCTGGGCATCGACCATGCCCTGTATCAAAGCGAACATCTGTGCCCCATCGACGGGCACACCTCCTGGATGCTGAGCTGGTGGTGGTGGAGGTGGTGGTGCCGTCGTAGCTGTGGGGACCCTCTGAACTGGTGGTGGAGGACCCCCGAATGCTGCAGACACTCCCACCTGTCCTGGAGATGTAGGAGGTGCTGCTGATGTCTGTCCGGCAGCGCGAGAGGTGGCAGACCTCTCTGAATCTGCTGCTCCGAGTCTCTGGGACCTTCTTGGCGGCATCCTGAAGACAGATCGAAAGATTCAATTAAGGCAATAGATATGATATCAAGGAAGGACAGAAAAATTTCTAAAGGAATTAATCATGAAGAATAGTATCATAAGAATCGGAATTCCCTAATTGTGATTGAGCATATCCTTGGCCTAATTCCTATTACTTACAATCTCGCTCTACTGTGAATCTAAGTCTACGGACTAGACCTGCATGGGCCACCACTAAAAATGTGTCACGACCCGCACCCGGAAATTGGGCATGAGTCGTGGGTACGTCCAGCCTACGCCGCAGCATCGGCGGTAGAACGCTGTCTAGGTCACAACATGGTATATCCTGTCAATAGTCTCAACTCCGTACGGAGGACAATGATAACTCAATCACAGTTCTATAATATACTCAATCACAACTATAAACATAATGGCACGATGAGAATTTAAAAGAGTTCTCTTAAAACCAACCACAAGAAGTTCAACTCAAAACCTGGGTCTAAATGACCTCACAAAGTCACAAATAAAATAAATACATCTCAGTCTCAGTCTCAGTCTAAAGCAATAAATGCAAAAAATAATCTAAGCATGGGCAGGCATGTTCTCCTCTAGGATAGGCACCTCCTCTGGGATTTCTGGGGTGAAATCCTCCTCTATTCCTGGACCGTAATGAGTAGGGCAAAAGTCCTCCAGGTCCTCTGAAAATGTTGTTATCCAGTCAGGATTGGAGCGAAGCACAAACACTAACAGCAGTTTCATTAAATTGACAAAATCTATAAACAGTGTAAGAGATACAAGATGGAAATAAAAGCTGAACATGTGAAGTACTGAAGAAATGAAATAGACAATAAGCATCTAGCAATGAGCAATAAATAGTGACTGCTAGAACAGTAATCTGAATAAAGATAAAACATCTAGCTAAGTGATTGAAATATCAGTTTATTATGTGATCGGCTTGGGACTGGATCAGGCTGGTTATATATGATTAGCTATGATTCTTTTAGGTCAGGCTAACCGCATAGTTAGCTATGGTGCATATAATGGTCAGGCTAATCATATATAACAGCTATGGAGCATATAAGTGGTCAGGCCGCACCCGACGTGAGAAGTGGGGTGAGCTATGGTGCATATAAATGTTTGGATATGATCACATAATCTACTAATAGTTCCCCCTCCCCCAGCTAGCACGATGGATTCCAACCACGACTCCTCGTGATGGGGATCTAGGGTGCTAACCCGTGTATCCATAGTGTCGGAGTCAAGTATGAAATACACTATAATTTATAGAAGTAATCAACCATGAAAACTGTCAGAGAATGTACTCGCCTGTGGTCCTGAGCAAAATGTGAGGATCGAGGTCCAAATTGGAATCACAATGACCTATTTATGGAAATTCAATGTTAATTAATGAATTAAAAGAATAACATGCTTAACAATTTAAAAAACGAGGTTTCTAGGTCACGTCTAAGGTTTTCTGGTCAATACTAGGTCCAACTAAGTCAAATCTAGGTTTTTGGTCAAAACTAGTTAATACCTTGCTTCTAGGTTCATACTAGCTATTTTAAACTAATACTAGTTAAAACTAGGTTGTGACTAGGTTTCTAGGTCCATCTCATGAGTATCTAGATACTAGGTATCATCATTATATATAACTCATATAGTGTGGTATATTGTATCTTGCTGAAACTAGTTACTATTTCTTATACTATATGCTATCAGTATGTAAATAACTTACATTTATATACTGAGCATATTCCTTAACTGACACCAACCAATTTATACCTTAACATCTCTTATACCTTGGCATTTACCCATATTCAACACCAACTTGACATCCCCACTACACACTAGCCTAGCACACATTAACATTTAAAACTCATTTGCCACCCCACACCCACATACAGTCACATTGAGATACCTGATACCTTCCTCTACTCACATTAATACCCATTAGATACACCCCTGTTCACTGCACACAATCACTGATACCTAACTTCCTAGACCCCCCCCTGAGAACTTCCTCAGTTAACACAGGCCTGGCATTCTGTCCTACACCCTTTAATATGTATACTGATACATATTCCTATGCACACAGTCACTAAAACACACACACACTGAATGCACAGAACTCAGGCATCCCCCCCCCTTAAATCTGATACACAGTTACACAATACACATGTACACTAATCTGGAATCCTCACCTACACACTAGATACTGGGGCAAATACTGATACACACCTACTGACCTCTCCTAACCCCTAACACATGTTTATTTCTCTGATACCCAATTTATACAGTATCCCCTAACTCGATGCCACAAGGCACACACACAACTAAACTGACTGATACACACACAGCCACAATTTCTGCACACTGAACACACATATACATATACACAGTTATCCCACCTAGCTAATACACAACTACACAACACTAGTTACATAGACACTGCTCCCTCTCATAACCTTACTGATACTGCTATGCCCCAAAACCACACACAAGTCACTGATACTCACACAGGAACTCAGGGACACAGACACTGGTTCACTAGACACTAGGTTCTAGGATACATACACAGACATTATGATCTGTACAGGAAAATGTACAGCTGCACACTGCCCCTTACTCTCAGAATCTGATACCCATTCTTTGGCACTGCACAGTTCACACATAGATACATCTAACCTCACTGCACACACACAAGAATTAATTCCTGATACACTACCCTCTACACTCTCCCTCATCTACACACACAGCCACCCCTAAAATTCCTAGCTTACCTCAACTCACAAGCACACACAATCTGCACACAGCACAGCACAGAAATCTGCACGCACACATTAACTGAGACACAGAGAATCACACATGAATCCCGACTGCACAGGTAAACACACACACATATCTAACAGTAACCATCTACTCACCTAATCTAATACACAGTACACATCTACCTTATGTTGAGACACACACAACAACATGCCCATGTATACTGATACACACTAAATCTAACCCAGAATTCTCCAACCCGACTGAACAGGGAATTCTGCCCCCCCCCCCCCTTGACTGTGCACAGGCACAAATTCACTGAGGCACAGAACTCTCTCAACCCGTCTGCACATAACCAATGCACAGTGAACACCTATTCTACCACAACATAGCCCACAAGACTCGACTCCCCAGGAATCAAAACAACCACATATCTACCCCTATGCATATATATATATACATACAG
This sequence comes from Iris macrosiphon, assembly GCA_036927795.1. NCBI lineage: Eukaryota > Viridiplantae > Streptophyta > Magnoliopsida > Asparagales > Iridaceae > Iris > Iris macrosiphon. Next base: position 26,088 of record JAYESA010001450.1, read on the forward strand.
ATTCCTATATTAAATATGCAGAATTTAACTAACAGATACGTTCCTAATAACATATCATCAAACATGTGAAGGGCATGAACGAATCCCACATCAAGAACTCCAAAAACCCAGACCTAAACCCTAAATCATAATCAAATCTATACGTATGAGAGTGAGATCAGCCTATATACCAAATTCTAGGGTTAGGGTTCCTGAATTAATTGAAAAAAACAATTGTTGGGGACCCTTAACCTAACCAAAACCCTAAATTCGAACTACACACAATTGGGTGGGTTCCTAAAGGGCCATGAACATCTGAAAACAGGAATTAAAGGAATAAAACTAGGGTTTTACCTGCAGGGGAAGGTTTCTTCAACGAGGCTCTTCTTCTCCAAGGCTCCCTGACCCACGTTCTTTGCTTCTCTTGCTTTGGAGGTGGAGAAAATGGAACCTAGGGTTAGGGTTTCGAATTTTTGGAGTGGGGAGATGGATTTCTCTAGTGGAGGCTAGGGTTTCTCCTGTTTACATGAATGATGGCTTTGTGAGAGGCTTCTTTTTATATTAAACCTAGGTTTAGGGTTTCTATGCCTAGTTTTTAGGTTAAACCCCTTGGCCCTCTCATGTAGAACCTAATAGACTCAGGTTAAGTCAGTCTAGGGTTTTGAGGGTTCCCCCAAATTTTAAATTTCTAGGGTTTTGCTAGAATAGGGTTTTCTAACTAGGGTTTACTCATTAGGGTTGTCCTAATGGATTTCTAGGGTTAGACCTAAAACTAAATATTATTAACAATATATAATAGTTATAAAACTCAGCAAATAATTTAATACATAATTATTTTAAAATAGTTAAATTACACAAATGCCCTTATATGGAAAAGTGGTAGTGACAAGTCTACCCTCCTAAAAGAAATTTCGTCCTCGAAATTGGACTGAACTACAACAAGGATGAAACCAGGAAAGGAAATATACCTCAAGTCTAGAAGAGATACGGGTATTGCTCGCGCATTTCGTCCTCTCTCTCCCAGGTTGACTCCCCTGGAGAGTGATGTCTCCATGCAACACGAACCAAAGGGATGGTTTGGTTCCGCAACACCTTCTCTCTGCGATCCAAGATCTCCACGGGCTGCTCAGGGTAGCTGAGCGTCGGACCAACCTCAATCTCCGAGTGATCAAGTACGTGACTAGGGTCTGCCACGTACCGTCTCAGCTGCGACACGTGAAACACATTATGCACTCCCTCCAATGCAGGCGGCAAGTCCAGTCTATATGCCACTGCACCTACCCTCGCCAGAATACCGAAGGGTCCGATGTAGCGTGGGCTAAGCTTCCCGCCTCTGCCAAAACGAATCGTTCCACGCTTCGGAGAAATCCGTAGGAATACTAGATCGCCAACCTAAAACAAAACAGTCTTAACATGCAGTCTAAACAAACAGCAAACACAACCAGAAAACAACAATCTATACCTGAAACTCAAGGGGTCTACGGTGGCTGTCGGCCCAATGCCGCTGTCTGTCCTGCGCCACTCGCAGTCTGTCTCTGATGAGTTTCACCTTTTCTGCTGCATCCACGACCATTTCTGGTCCTAGCAAGGCTCTCTCTCCAACGTCGTCCCACGATAGCGGTGTACGACACCTCCGTCCATAAAGAGCCTCAAATGGTGACATCTCGATGCTGGCCTGGTAGCTGTTATTGTAAGCAAACTCTACCAGGTGCAGATGATCCTCCCAAGAACCTCCGAGATCTAAAACGCAAGTGCGTAGCATATCCTCGAGAGTCTGAATAGTCCTTTCAGACTGCCCGTCTGTCTGGGGGTGATACGCGGTACTGAACTTGAGCTGAGTGCCCAAGCTAGCCTGTAGACTCCTCCAGAAGTGGGAAGTGAAACGACTATCCCGATCTGAGACGATGCTCACAGGAACTCCATGAAGCCTAACAATCTGTCGCACGTACATCTCTGCGAGTCTCTCTGTCGACGTGCCCACCTTGAAAGGTAAGAAATGAGCTGATTTGGTCAACCTGTCCACGATGACCCAAATCGCGTCCTTCCCTCCTGGAGAACGTGGAAGCCCTGAAACGAAATCCATGGTCACGTGCTCCCATTTCCATTCTGGAATCGGTAAAGGTTGAAGCAAACCTCCTGGCCTCTGCCGGTCTGCCTTTACCTGCTGGCACACTAGACACCGAGATACGAAGCGTGCTACCTCGCGCTTCATTCCATACCACCATACGTGCTCCCTCAAGTCTCGATACATCTTGTTGGCACCGGGATGCATCGAGTACTGAGAGCGGTGTGCCTCCTGTAAAACCTCCTCGCGCAGCTCCCCGCTAGGCACACATATCCTCGTGCCGTGCCGTAGAGAACCATCATCTGCGATAGTGAAGTCGTCCGACAATCCCATCTGAACCTGTGCTCTGATACTCCTCAGAGTCTCATCATCGTATTGCGCAGCTCTGATCCTGTCCATTAGTTCGGACTGTATCTGTAATCCCCACATCTGAATCTCAGCACCGGGAACTAACACTTCAATCTCCAAGCTCTCCAAATCAGCCAATAAATGTCTATCTGTCGTCAAGTACATAGCCATCGGATACCTGCTCAAGGCATCGGCGACTACGTTAGCCTTCCCTGGATGGTACTGCAATGAGATGTCGAAGTCCTTCATCAACTCCAACCACCTCCTCTGTCTCATGTTCAGCTCCTTCTGTGTGAATACGTACTTCAAGCTCTTGTGGTCTGTGAAGATTTCCACACGCTCTCCGTACAGGTAATGTTTCCACAGCTTTAGCGCGAAGATAACTGCTGCTAACTCCAAATCGTGGGTGGGGTAGTTCTTTTCATGAGGGCGTAACTGCCTGGAAGCATAGGCAATTACCTTCCCGTGCTGTTGAAGAACACATCCCAGACCCTTCCCTGAAGCATCACTGTAGATGGTAAAGCCACCTGTCCCTGATGGCAACGTCAAAATTGGAGCTGTCGTCAACCTCTTCTTCAGCTCATCAAATGCAGCCTGGCACTCCTCTGTCCAAACAAAATCCACGTCCTTCCTAGTCAGTCTGGTCATCGGCGCTGCAATCTTGGAGAAGTCTTGTACAAACCTCCTGTAGTATCCTGCTAGCCCGAGAAAACTCCTGATCTCAGCTACCGAACTGGGGGTAGCCCACGACTCTACTGCCTCGATCTTCTGTGGGTTAACCGAGATTCCGTCACCCGATACCACATGCCCAAGAAATTCGACCTTGTCAAGGAAGAATTCACACTTAGAGAGTTTCCCGTATAGCTTCTCCCTCCTGAGAGTCTCTAAGACCAATCTCAGGTGCTCTTCGTGCTCCTCTGGTGTCTTAGAGTACACAAGAATATCGTCGATGAACACCACTACGAACTTATCAAGGTACTGGTGGAACACCTTGTTCATCAAGTTCATGAATACTGCCGGCGCATTGGTTAAACCAAATGGCATCACCATGAACTCAAACTGGCCGTATCTGGTCCGAAAAGCTGTCTTCGGCGTGTCTTCTTTCTTCACCTTCACCTGGTGATAACCTGACCTCAAATCAATCTTTGAAAACACCCTCGCCCCGCTCAACTGGTCGAAAAGATCATCTATCCTCGGCAGCGGGTACTTGTTCTTGATAGTGATATTGTTCAAAGCTCTATAATTAATGCACATGCGCACCGTGCCGTCCTTCTTCGGTACGAACAATACCGGAGCTCCCCATGGTGATGAACTGGATTTGATGAAGCCTTTGTCCTGCAGCTCCTCGACTTGCTTCTTCAGTTCTGCCAGCTCGCTGTTGTTAACTCTATAGACATGTTATGAAATGGGCTCCGCTCCTGGAACCAAGTCTATAGAGAATTCAACATCCCTGTCTGGCGGCAAGCCTGGCAACTCTTCTGGAAATACGTCCAGGAACTCCGCAATTAGAGGATGTGGCAACTCCTCCTCTTCCGCCCTGGCTCCGCAAAATGTGCTCCTGCTCTGTTCCGCTGCTGCTCTGACGACCTCAAACTCCGGCTCTCCTGGTGGTCTGAACAATACTCTGCCTCTATAACAATCTATAGTAGCATGATGCCTGCTCAACCAGTCCATTCCGAGTACAATATCGTACCCCGGAAGTGGCATGACAAGTAAGCTCACGCTCAAGTCTCGGCCTCCTACTGATACTCTCCTGTCCTTGCAGTGATCACGGACTAGGATAATACCTCCTCCAGTCATGATCTTGCAAGTCCTAGCTAATGGTTCTGTGTCTAAATGATGTCGAAGTGCATATGATACAGACACAAAACTATGGGAAGCGCCAGAGTCGAATAAGGTAAATGCAGGAATACAATCGAGAAGAACCGAACCTGTGATCAAGTCTCCTGCTGGCTCGATCTCCTCGACTGCCATGGCGTATGCTCGCCCCTGGGGTGCACCTCTCTGCTGCTGATGCTGGGCGAACTTCTGATTTTGCGGTGGAAGTGGTCCCCTCTGTTGTTGGCCTCCTGGTACGGTAGGTACCCTGCCTGGTCCTCTCTGGGCGGCTGCTCCACCCTGACCTGGACGAGTCCGAATGGTAGGGCAATCCCTCAGCTGATGTGTCGTCGATCCGCAGGACAAACATGAGCCCAATCTATGCCTGCAGATATCTCTAGTATGTCCCATCTTCCCGCAGTACGCACACTGGATGGCGGGCTGAGTCTGCCTCTGCTGCTGTTGCTGAACCTGCCCTCGAGCTGGTGCCTGGTGCTGTTGCTGAAAGTGCCTCTGCTGCTGCTGAAAGTGTGGACGCTTGCCTGTTCCCGCACTACTGTTTGCCCCTCCGGAAATATCGCGTCCCCTCTTGGGTCTGAGGTCCAAGTCATCCTCGGCTACTTGGGCATCCATCAATATGCCCTCATAGGTAGCTGTGCGACGTCCCGACGTGCGAGACTTGATCTCTCTTGTCAGCCCCTTTCTGAATTTCCGGGCCCTGTCCCCCGGATCTCTAATCATCGACGGCGCAAAGCGGCTCAGGCGAGAAAACTCCGCGGCATACTCGTCGACGGACGAGCTCCCCTGGGCTAAGTCATGGAACTGACTCTCCAAAGCTCCCAGGGCGACATCAGGAAAGAACTTTTCTTTGAAGAGCTCCTTGAAAGCTTCCCAAGTGAGTCCCCCGCGCAAGAGTCTCGGCTCCGTGCGAAACCACGTCAAGGCAATGTCGAACATCTGGCTGCCAGCGGCCTCGATCTGGAGCGCCTCTGGAATCTGCGCCAAACGCAAGTTTCTCTCGATGTCCTCTAGCCAATCATCGGCGTAGAGTATCCCTTCTGTCCCCTTGAACTCCCGAGGCATCATCCTCTTGAAGTCCACAATGGTGCCCGGCCTCTGTTGTTGCTGACCAGGATGTTGCTGCTGCTGAGTGACTCTCTCCACAGCCTGGAGAGCCACTTGGTGAGCATTCTCCATGTTCACCCTCATCATCTCTGTCTGGGCCTGATGTGCCTCAGCCTGCACTCTCTGGGCCTCTGCCGACGTCCTCTGGGCATCGACCATGCCCTGTATCAAAGCGAACATCTGTGCCCCATCGACGGGCACACCTCCTGGATGCTGAGCTGGTGGTGGTGGAGGTGGTGGTGCCGTCGTAGCTGTGGGGACCCTCTGAACTGGTGGTGGAGGACCCCCGAATGCTGCAGACACTCCCACCTGTCCTGGAGATGTAGGAGGTGCTGCTGATGTCTGTCCGGCAGCGCGAGAGGTGGCAGACCTCTCTGAATCTGCTGCTCCGAGTCTCTGGGACCTTCTTGGCGGCATCCTGAAGACAGATCGAAAGATTCAATTAAGGCAATAGATATGATATCAAGGAAGGACAGAAAAATTTCTAAAGGAATTAATCATGAAGAATAGTATCATAAGAATCGAAATTCCCTAATTGTGATTGAGCATATCCTTGGCCTAATTCCTATTACTTACAATCTCGCTCTACTGTGAATCTAAGTCTACGGACTAGACCTGCATGGGCCACCACTAAAAATGTGTCACGACCCGCACCCGGAAATTGGGCATGAGTCGTGGGTACGTCCAGCCTACGCCGCAGCATCGGCGGTAGAACGCTGTCTAGGTCACAACATGGTATATCCTGTCAATAGTCTCAACTCCGTACGGAGGACAATGATAACTCAATCACAGTTCTATAATATACTCAATCACAACTATAAACATAATGGCACGATGAGAATTTAAAAGAGTTCTCTTAAAACCAACCACAAGAAGTTCAACTCAAAACCTGGGTCTAAATGACCTCACAAAGTCACAAATAAAATAAATACATCTCAGTCTCAGTCTCAGTCTAAAGCAATAAATGCAAAAAATAATCTAAGCATGGGCAGGCATGTTCTCCTCTAGGATAGGCACCTCCTCTGGGATTTCTGGGGTGAAATCCTCCTCTATTCCTGGACCGTAATGAGTAGGGCAAAAGTCCTCCAGGTCCTCTGAAAATGTTGTTATCCAGTCAGGATTGGAGCGAAGCACAAACACTAACAGCAGTTTCATTAAATTGACAAAATCTATAAACAGTGTAAGAGATACAAGATGGAAATAAAAGCTGAACATGTGAAGTACTGAAGAAATGAAATAGACAATAAGCATCTAGCAATGAGCAATAAATAGTGACTGCTAGAACAGTAATCTGAATAAAGATAAAACATCTAGCTAAGTGATTGAAATATCAGTTTATTATGTGATCGGCTTGGGACTGGATCAGGCTGGTTATATATGATTAGCTATGATTCTTTTAGGTCAGGCTAACCGCATAGTTAGCTATGGTGCATATAATGGTCAGGCTAATCATATATAACAGCTATGGAGCATATAAGTGGTCAGGCCGCACCCGACGTGAGAAGTGGGGTGAGCTATGGTGCATATAAATGTTTGGATATGATCACATAATCTACTAATAGTTCCCCCTCCCCCAGCTAGCACGATGGATTCCAACCACGACTCCTCGTGATGGGGATCTAGGGTGCTAACCCGTGTATCCATAGTGTCGGAGTCAAGTATGAAATACACTATAATTTATAGAAGTAATCAACCATGAAAACTGTCAGAGAATGTACTCGCCTGTGGTCCTGAGCAAAATGTGAGGATCGAGGTCCAAATTGGAATCACAATGACCTATTTATGGAAATTCAATGTTAATTAATGAATTAAAAGAATAACATGCTTAACAATTTAAAAAACGAGGTTTCTAGGTCACGTCTAAGGTTTTCTGGTCAATACTAGGTCCAACTAAGTCAAATCTAGGTTTTTGGTCAAAACTAGTTAATACCTTGCTTCTAGGTTCATACTAGCTATTTTAAACTAATACTAGTTAAAACTAGGTTGTGACTAGGTTTCTAGGTCCATCTCATGAGTATCTAGATACTAGGTATCATCATTATATATAACTCATATAGTGTGGTATATTGTATCTTGCTGAAACTAGTTACTATTTCTTATACTATATGCTATCAGTATGTAAATAACTTACATTTATATACTGAGCATATTCCTTAACTGACACCAACCAATTTATACCTTAACATCTCTTATACCTTGGCATTTACCCATATTCAACACCAACTTGACATCCCCACTACACACTAGCCTAGCACACATTAACATTTAAAACTCATTTGCCACCCCACACCCACATACAGTCACATTGAGATACCTGATACCTTCCTCTACTCACATTAATACCCATTAGATACACCCCTGTTCACTGCACACAATCACTGATACCTAACTTCCTAGACCCCCCCCTGAGAACTTCCTCAGTTAACACAGGCCTGGCATTCTGTCCTACACCCTTTAATATGTATACTGATACATATTCCTATGCACACAGTCACTAAAACACACACACACTGAATGCACAGAACTCAGGCATCCCCCCCCTTAAATCTGATACACAGTTACACAATACACATGTACACTAATCTGGAATCCTCACCTACACACTAGATACTGGGGCAAATACTGATACACACCTACTGACCTCTCCTAACCCCTAACACATGTTTATTTCTCTGATACCCAATTTACACAGTATCCCCTAACTCGATGCCACAAGGCACACACACAACTAAACTGACTGATACACACACAGCCACAATTTCTGCACACTGAACACACATATACATATACACAGTTATCCCACCTAGCTAATACACAACTACACAACACTAGTTACATAGACACTGCTCCCTCTCATAACCTTACTGATACTGCTATGCCCCAAAACCACACACAAGTCACTGATACTCACACAGGAACTCAGGGACACAGACACTGGTTCACTAGACACTAGGTTCTAGGATACATACACAGACATTATGATCTGTACAGGAAAATGTACAGCTGCACACTGCCCCTTACTCTCAGAATCTGATACCCATTCTTTGGCACTGCACAGTTCACACATAGATACATCTAACCTCACTGCACACACACAAGAATTAATTCCTGATACACTACCCTCTACACTCTCCCTCATCTACACACACAGCCACCCCTAAAATTCCTAGCTTACCTCAACTCACAAGCACACACAATCTGCACACAGCACAGCACAGAAATCTGCACGCACACATTAACTGAGACACAGAGAATCACACATGAATCCCGACTGCACAGGTAAACACACACACATATCTAACAGTAACCATCTACTCACCTAATCTAATACACAGTACACATCTACCTTATGTTGAGACACACACAACAACATGCCCATGTATACTGATACACACTAAATCTAACCCAGAATTCTCCAACCCGACTGAACAGGGAATTCTGCCCCCCCCCCCTTGACTGTGCACAGGCATAAATTCACTGAGGCACAGAACTCTCTCAACCCGTCTGCACATAACCAATGCACAGTGAACACCTATTCTACCACAACATAGCCCACAAGACTCGACTCCCCAGGAATCAAAACAACCACATATCTACCCCTATGCATATATATATATACATACAGATTCCTGTATTAAATATGCAGAATTTAACTAACAGATACGTTCCTAATAACATATCATCAAACATGTGAAGGGCATGAACGAATCCCACATCAAGAACTCCAAAAACCCAGACCTAAACCCTAAATCATAATCAAATCTATACGTATGAGAGTGAGATCAGCCTATATACCAAATTCTAGGGTTAGGGTTCCTGAATTAATTGAAAAAAAAACAATTGTTGGGGACCCTTAACCTAACCAAAACCCTAAATTCGAACTACACACAATTGGGTGGGTTCCTAAAGGGCCATGAACATCTGAAAACAGGAATTAAAGGAATAAAACTAGGGTTTTACCTGCAGGGGAAGGTTTCTTCAACGAGGCTCTTCTTCTCCAAGGCTCCCTGACCCACGTTCTTTGCTTCTCTTGCTTTGGAGGTGGAGAAAATGGAACCTAGGGTTAGGGTTTCGAATTTTTGGAGTGGGGAGATGGATTTCTCTAGTGGAGGCTAGGGTTTCTCCTGTTTACATGAATGATGGCTTTGTGAGAGGCTTCTTTTTATATTAAACCTAGGTTTAGGGTTTCTATGCCTAGTTTTTAGGTTAAACCCCTTGGCCCTCTCATGTAGAACCTAATAGACTCAGGTTAAGTCAGTCTAGGGTTTTGAGGGTTCCCCCAAATTTTAAATTTCTAGGGTTTTGCTAGAATAGGGTTTTCTAACTAGGGTTTACTCATTAGGGTTGTCCTAATGGATTTCTAGGGTTAGACCTAAAACTAAATATTATTAACAATATATAATAGTTATAAAACTCAGCAAATAATTTAATACATAATTATTTTAAAATAGTTAAATTACACAAATGCCCTTATATGGAAAAGTGGTAGTGACAGAAATATAGTTTAGAATGGGAGTATAATGGTGAAAAACGAGCATCGATTGGTGATTCTAACTGAAATATGGTATAAAATGAACGTAGAATCGTGGAAACCAGTATAGATGGGCGATTCTAACCAGAATATGGTATAAAATGGGCATAGATGAGTAAAAACGAGTATATAATGGCGATTCTAACCGAAATAAGTTTCCAAAGGCTCGTAGAATGGTGGAAACGAGTACGAATGAGTGGTTCTAACCGAAATATGGTGTAGAATGAGCACACAATGATGAAATTGAGTATGGATGGCTCATTCTAACTGAAATATGGTATCAAACAGGCGCTGAATGGTGAAAACGAGTATAGATGGGTGATTCTAATCGAAACACGGTATAGAACAGGCTTAGAATGGTGAGAAAGCGGATAGATGGGTGATTTTAATCTAAATGTTTAGAATGGACGTCGATTGTAACCGTGTATAGTTGCGTAACTGTAACCGAAATAAAAAGTGGCATAGATTTGTGGAAATGAGTACAGAAATGAGTCCCAACCGAAATACGATTTTAAATCCTCGTAAGATAGTGAAAACGAGTCTAAATTAGTGATTCTAACCGAAATAAGGTATAGAAGTGGCATAGATTAGTGGAAACAGGTATGTCGATGTTATTCTAACCGAAATATGGTGCAGAATGACCATACGATGATGAAACAGAGTATAGATGCGCAACTTTAACCGAAATATGGTATAGAATAAGCAAACAATAATGAAAACGAGTGCAGACGGGCGATTCTAACCAAAATATGGTTTATAATGAGCGTACAATGAAAGAAACGATTACATGTGGGGGATTCGAACCGAGATATGGTTTAGAAAGAGCATACAATGACGAAAACGAGTATAGATGGGTGATTCGAGATGTAGAATGAGCGTACGATGATGAAAACGAGTATAGATGGGTGATTCCAACCAAAATATGGTTTAGAATGAGCGTACGATGATGAAAACTGGCACAAATGGGTGATTTTAACTGAAATAAGGTATCAAAGTGCCCTGGATTAGTGGATGCAAGTATACCATTGTGATTCTAATCGAAATATAGTGTAGAATGAGCATACAATGATGAAATCGAGTATAGACGCCTAATTCTAACCGAAATATGGTTTAGAAAGAACGTACATCAATGAAAATGAGTATAGATCGGTGATTCAAGGAGCAGAATGAACGTACAATGATGAAAACAAGTGTAGATGGGTGATTCCTACCGAAATACGATAGAAAAGGGCCATAGACCGGTGAAAACGAGTATAAAGGAGTTATTCTGACCGTGTAGAATGAGCCTGCAATGATGAAAACGAGGGTAAATGGGTGATTCTAACTGAATTCTGGTACCAAACAGGCGTAGAGTGGTGAAAACGAGTTTAGATGGGTGAAATATGGTATACATCGGGCATATACGGTAAAAATGAGTACATATGGGTAATTCCAATCGAAATATGGTTTAGAATGGGCGTAGATTGGCGAAACAGAGTATAAATGCATAACTCCAGCAGAAATAAGTTATAAGAGTGGCCTAGATTAGTGGAAACGGCTATTTAAATACGATCCTAACGGAAATGAGGTATTAATTGCTCGTAAACTAGTGAGAACGAGTATAAGTAAATGATTCTAACAGAAATATAGTTTAGAATGGGAGTATAATGGTGAAAAACGAGCATCGATTGGTGATTCTAACTGAAATATGGTATAAAATGAACGTAGAATCGTGGAAACCAGTATAGATGGGCGATTCTAACCAGAATATGGTATAAAATGGGCATAGATGAGTGAAAACGAGTATATAATGGCGATTCTAACCGAAATAAGTTTCCAAAGGCTCGTAGAATGGTGGAAACGAGTACGAATGAGTGGTTCTAACCGAAATATGGTGTAGAATGAGCACACAATGATGAAATTGAGTATGGATGGCTCATTCTAACTGAAATATGGTATCAAACAGGCGCTGAATGGTGAAAACGAGTATAGATGGGTGATTCTAACCGAAACACGGTATAGAACAGGCTTAGAATGGTGAGAAAGCGGATAGATGGGTGATTTTAATCTAAATGTTTAGAATGGACGTCGATTGTAACCGTGTATAGTTGCGTAACTGTAACCGAAATAAAAAATGGCATAGATTTGTGGAAACGAGTACAGCAATGAGTCCCAACCGAAATACGATTTCAAATCCTCGTAAGATAGTGAAAACGAGTCTAAATTAGTGATTCTAACCGAAATAAGGTATAGAAGTGGCATAGATTAGTGGAAACAGGTATGTCAATGTTATTCTAACCGAAATATGGTGCAGAATGACCATACGATGATGAAACAGAGTATAGATGCGCAACTTTAACCGAAATATGGTATAGAATGAGCAAACAATAATGAAAACGAGTGCAGACGGGCGATTCTAACCAAAATATGGTTTATAATGAGCGTACAATGAAAGAAACGATTACATGTGGGGGATTCGAACCGAGATATGGTTTAGAAAGAGCATACAATGACGAAAACGAGTATAGATGGGTGATTCGAGATGTAGAATGAGCGTACGATGATAAAAACGAGTATAGATGGGTGATTCCAACCAAAATATGGTTTAGAATGGGCGTACGATGATGAAAACTGGCACAAATGGGTGATTTTAACCGAAATAAGGTATAGAAGTGCCCTGGATTAGTGGATGCAAGTATACGATTGTGATTCTAATCGAAATATAGTGTAGAATGAGCATACAATGATAAAATCGAGTATAGACGCCTAATTCTAACCGAAATATGGTTTAGAAAGAACGTACATCGATAAAAATGAGTATAGATCGGTGATTCAAGGAGCAGAATGAACGTACAATGATGAAAACAAGTGTAGATGGGTGATTCCTACCGAAATACGGTAGAAAACGGCCATAGACCGGTGAAAACGAGTATAAAGGAGTTATTCTGACCGTGTAGAATGAGCCTGCAATGATGAAAACGAGGGTAAATGGGTGATTCTAACTGAATTCTGGTACCAAACAGGCGTAGAGTGGTGAAAACGAGTTTAGATGGGTGAAATATGGTATACATCGGGCATATACGGTAAAAATGAGTACATATGGGTGATTCCAATCGAAATATGGTTTAGAATGGGCGTAGATTGGCGAAACAGAGTATAAATGCATAACTCCAGCAGAAATAAGTTATAAGAGTGGCCTAGATTAGTGGAAACGGCTATTTAAATACGATCCTAACGGAAATGAGGTATTAATTGCTCGTAAACTAGTGAGAACGAGTATAAGTAAATGATTCTAACAGAAATATAGTTTAGAATGGGAGTATAATGGTGAAAAACGAGCATCGATTGGTGATTCTAACTGAAATATGGTATAAAATGAACGTAGAATCGTGGAAACCAGTATAGATGGGCGATTCTAACCAGAATATGGTATAAAATGGGCATAGATGAGTGAAAACGAGTATATAATGGCGATTCTAACCGAAATAAGTTTCCAAAGGCTCGTAGAATGGTGGAAACGAGTACGAATGAGTGGTTCTAACCGAAATATGGTGTAGAATGAGCACACAATGATGAAATTGAGTATGGATGGCTCATTCTAACTGAAATATGGTATCAAACAGGCGCTGAATGGTGAAAACGAGTATAGATGGGTGATTCTAACCGAAACACGGTATAGAACAGGCTTAGAATGGTGAGAAAGCGGATAGATGGGTGATTTTAATCTAAATGTTTAGAATGGACGTCGATTGTAACCGTGTATAGTTGCGTAACTGTAACCGAAATAAAAAGTGGCATAGATTTGTGGAAACGAGTACAGCAATGAGTCCCAACCGAAATACGATTTCAAATCCTCGTAAGATAGTGAAAACGAATCTAAATTAGTGATTCTAACCGAAATATGGTATAAAAGTGGCATAGATTAGTGAAAACAGGTATGTCGATGTTATTCTAACCGAAATATGGTGCAGAATGACCATACAATGATGAAACAGAGTATAGATGCGCTACTTTAACCGAAATATGGTATAGAATGAGCAAATAATAATGAAAACGAGTGCAGACGGGCGATTCTAACCAAAATATGGTTTATAATGAGCGTACAATGAAAGAAACGATTACATGTGGGGGATTCGAACCGAGATATGGTTTAGAAAGAGCATACAATGACGAAAACGAGTATAGATGGGTGATTCGAGATGTAGAATGAGCGTACGATGATGAAAACGAGTATAGATGGGTGATTCCAACCAAAATATGGTTTAGAATGGGCGTACGATGATGAAAACTGGCACAAATGGGTGATTTTAACCGAAATAAGGTATAGAAGTGCCCTGGATTAGTGGATGCAAGTATACGATTGTGATTCTAATCGAAATATAGTGTAGAATGAGCATACAATGATGAAATCGAGTATAGACGCCTAATTCTAACCGAAATATGGTTTAGAAAGAACGTACATCGATGAAAATGAGTATAGATCGGTGATTCAAGGAGCAGAATGAACGTACAATGATGAAAACAAGTGTAGATGGTGATTCCTACCGAAATACGGTAGAAACGGCCATAGACCGGTGAAAACGAGTATAAAGGAGTTATTCTGACCGTGTAGAATGAGCCTGCAATGATGAAAACGAGGGTAAATGGGTGATTCTAACTGAATTCTGGTACCAAACAGGCGTAGAGTGGTGAAAACGAGTTTAGATGGGTGAAATATGGTATACATCGGGCATATACGGTAAAAATGAGTACATATGGGTGATTCCAATCGAAATATGGTTTAGAATGGGCGTAGATTGGCGAAACAGAGTATAAATGCATAACTCCAGCAGAAATAAGTTATAAGAGTGGCCTAGATTAGTGGAAACGGCTATTTAAATACGATCCTAACGGAAATGAGGTATTAATTGCTCGTAAACTAGTGAGAACGAGTATAAGTAAATGATTCTAACAGAAATATAGTTTAGAATGGGAGTATAATGGTGAAAAACGAGCATCGATTGGTGATTCTAACTGAAATATGGTATAAAATGAACGTAGAATCGTGGAAACCAGTATAGATGGGCGATTCTAACCAGAATATGGTATAAAATGGGCATAGATGAGTGAAAACGAGTATATAATGGCGATTCTAACCGAAATAAGTTTCCAAAGGCTCGTAGAATGGTGGAAACGAGTACGAATGAGTGGTTCTAACCGAAATATGGTGTAGAATGAGCACACAATGATGAAATTGAGTATGGATGGCTCATTCTAACTGAAATATGGTATCAAACAGGCGCTGAATGGTGAAAACGAGTATAGATGGGTGATTCTAACCGAAACACGGTATAGAACAGGCTTAGAATGGTGAGAAAGCGGATAGATGGGTGATTTTTAATCTAAATGTTTAGAATGGACGTCGATTGTAACCGTGTATAGTTGCGTAACTGTAACCGAAATAAAAAGTGCATAGATTTATGGAAACGAGTACAGAAATGAGTCCCAACCGAAATACGATTTCAAATCCTCGTAAGATAGTGAAAACGAGTCTAAATTAGTGATTCTAACCGAAATAAGGTATAGAAGTGGCATAGATTAGTGGAAACAGGTATGTCGATGTTATTCTAACCGAAATATGGTGCAGAATGACCATACGATGATGAAACAGAGTATAGATGTGCAACTTTAACCGAAATATGGTATAGAATGAGCAAAACAATAATGAAAACGAGTGCAGATGGGCGATTCTAACCAAAATATGGTTTATAATGAGCGTACAATGAAAGAAACGATTACATGTGGGGGATTCGAACCGAGATATGGTTTAGAAAGAGCATACAATGACGAAAACGAGTATAGATGGGTGATTCGAGATGTAGAATGAGCGTACAGATGATAAAAACGAGTATAGATGGGTGATTCCAACCAAATATGGTTTAGAATGAGCGTACGATGATGAAAACTGGCACAAATGGGTGATTTTAACCGAAATAAGGTATAGAAGTGCCCTGGATTAGTGGATGCAAGTATACGATTGTGATTCTAATCGAATATAGTGTAGAATGAGCATACAATGATGAAATCGAGTATAGACGCCTAATTCTAACCGAAATATGGTTTAGAAAGAACGTACATCGATGAAAATGAGTATAGATCGGTGATTCAAGGAGCAGAATGAACGTACAATGATGAAAACAAGTGTAGATGGGTGATTCCTATCGAAATACGGTAGAAACGGCCATAGACCGGTGAAAACGAGTATAAAGGAGTTATTCTGACCGTGTAGAATGAGCCTGCAATGATAAAAACGAGGTAAATGGGTGATTCTAACTGAATTCTGGTACCAAACAGGCGTAGAGTGGTGAAAACGAGTTTAGATGGGTGAAATATGGTATACATCGGGCATATACGGTAAAAATGAGTACATATGGGTGATTCCAATCGAAATATGGTTTAGAATGGGCGTAGATTGGCGAAACAGAGTATAAATGCATAACTCCAGCAGAAATAAGTTATAAGAGTGGCCTAGATTAGTGGAAACCGGCTATTTAAATACAATCCTAACGGAAATGAGGTATTAATTGCTCGTAAACTAGTGAGAACGAGTATAAGTAAATGATTCTAACAGAAATATAGTTTAGAATGGGAGTATAATGGTGAAAAACGAGCATCGATTGGTGATTCTAACTGAAATATGGTATAAAATGAACGTAGAATCGTGGAAACCAGTATAGATGGGCGATTCTAACCAGAATATGGTATAAAATGGGCATAGATGAGTGAAAACGAGTATATAATGGCGATTCTAACCGAAATAAGTTTCCAAAGGCTCGTAGAATGGTGGAAACGAGTACGAATGAGTGGTTCTAACCGAAATATGGTGTAGAATGAGCACACAATGATGAAATTGAGTATGGATGGCTCATTCTAACTGAAATATGGTATCAAACAGGCGTTGAATGGTGAAAACGAGTATAGATGGGTGATTCTAACCGAAATACGGTATAGAACAGGCTTAGAATGGTGAGAAAGCGGATAGATGGGTGATTTTAATCTAAATGTTTAGAATGGACGTCGATTGTAACCGTGTATAGTTGCGTAACTGTAACCGAAATAAAAAGTGGCATAGATTTGTGAAAACGAGTACAGAAATGAGTCCCAACCGAAATACGATTTCAAATCCTCGTAAGATAGTGAAAACGAGTCTAAATTAGTGATTCTAACCGAAATAAGGTATAGAAGTGGCATAGATTAGTGGAAACAGGTATGTCGATGTTATTCTAACCGAAATATGGTGCAGAATGACCATACGATGATGAAACAGAGTATAGATGCGCAACTTTAACCGAAATATGGTATAGAATGAGCAACAATAATGAAAACGAGTGCAGACGGGCGATTCTAACCAAAATATGGTTTATAATGAGCGTACAATGAAAGAAACGATTACATGTGGGGGATTCGAACCGAGATATGGTTTAGAAAGAGCATACAATGACGAAAACGAGTATAGATGGGTGATTCGAGATGTAGAATGAGCGTACGATGATGAAAACGAGTATAGATGGGTGATTCCAACCAAAATATGGTTTAGAATGAGCGTACGATGATGAAAACTGGCACAAATGGGTGATTTTAATCGAAATAAGGTATAGAAGTGCCCTGGATTAGTGGATGCAAGTATACGATTGTGATTCTAATCAAAATATAGTGTAGAATGAGCATACAATGATGAAATCGAGTATAGACGCCTAATTCTAACCGAAATATGGTTTTAGAAAGAACGTACATCGATGAAAATGAGTATAGATCGGTGATTCAAGGAGCAGAATGAACGTACAATGATGAAAACAAGTGTAGATGGGTGATTCCTACCGAAATACGGTAGAAAACGGCCATAGACCGGTGAAAACGAGGTATAAAGGAGTTATTCTGACCGTGTAGAATGAGCCTATAATGATAAAAATGAGGGTAAATGGGTGATTCTAACTGAATTCTGGTACCAAACAGGCGTAGAGTGGTGAAAACGAGTTTAGATGGGTGAAATATGGTATACATCGGGCATATACGGTAAAATGAGTCATATGGGTGATTCCAATCGAAATATGGTTTAGAATGGGCGTAGATTGGCAAAACAGAGTATAAATGCATAACTCCAGCAGAAATAAGTTATAAGAGTGGCCTAGATTAGTGGAAACGGCTATTTAAATACGATCCTAACGAAAATGAGGTATTAATTGCTCGTAAACTAGTGAGAACGAGTATAAGTAAATGATTCTAACAGAAATATAGTTTAGAATGGGAGTATAATGGTGAAAAACGAGCATCGATTGGTGATTCTAACTGAAATATGGTATAAAATGAACGTAGAATCGTGGAAACCAGTATAGATGGGCGATTCTAACCAGAATATGGTATAAAATGGGCATAGATGAGTGAAAACGAGTATATAATGGCGATTCTAACCGAAATAAGTTTCCAAAGGCTCGTAGAATGGTGGAAACGAGTACGAATGAGTGGATCTAACCGAAATATGGTGTAGAATGAGCACACAATGATGAAATTGAGTATGGATGGCTCATTCTAACTGAAATATGGTATCAAACAGGCGCTGAATGGTGAAAACGAGTATAGATGGGTGATTCTAACCGAAACACGGTATAGAACAGGCTTAGAATGGTGAGAAAGCGGATAGATGGGTGATTTTAATCTAAATGTTTAGAATGGACGTCGATTGTAACCATGTATAGTTGCGTAACTGTAACCGAAATAAAAAGTGGCATAGATTTGTGGAAACGAGTACAGAAATGAGTCCCAACCGAAATACGATTTCAAATCCTCGTAAGATAGTGAAAACGAGTCTAAATTAGTGATTCTAACCGAAATAAGGTATAGAAGTGGCATAGATTAGTGGAAACAGGTATGTCGATGTTATTCTAACCGAAATATGGTGCAGAATGACCATACGATAATGAAACAGAGTATAGATGCGCAACTTTAACCGAAATATGGTATAGAATGAGCAAACAATAATGAAAACGAGTGCAGACGGGCGATTCTAACCAAAATATAGTTTATAATGAGCGTACAATGAAGAAACGATTACATGTGGGGGATTCGAACCGAGATATGGTTTAGAAAGAGCATACAATGACGAAAACGAGTATAGATGGGTGATTCAAGATGTAAAATGAGCGTACGATGATGAAAACGAGTATAGATGGGTGATTCCAACCAAAATATGGTTTAGAATGAGCGTACGATGATGAAAACTGGCACAAATGGGTGATTTTAACCGAAATAAGGTATAGAAGTGCCCTGGATTAGTGGATGCAAGTATACGATTGTGATTCTAATCGAAATATAGTGTAGAATGAGCATACAATGATGAAATCGAGTATAGACGCCTAATTCTAACCGAAATATGGTTTAGAAAGAACGTACATCGATGAAAATGAGTATAGATCGGTGATTCAAGGAGCAGAATGAACGTACAATGATGAAAACAAGTGTAGATGGGTGATTCCTACCGAAATACGGTAGGAAAACGGCCATAGAT
>JAYESA010001451.1:0-45397 GCA_036927795.1 Iris macrosiphon
GTACAAGTATTATTTTTAAATAAATGTTAACATATAAATAAGTATATCAATTATTTTATTAAATTATATAATTAAGTATGTATCTAATTAATGTTTTAAATACATAAATATGTATAGAATTTGTAAATTAATGTATATGAAATTATGTAATTTAAATTAATGATTAACAGTATATGTATGTGGATATACATATTTAATATGATTCTAGAATATATATAATATTGGTACGTGTATATATTGTATATATATATTTAAATTAGTATATATATCTTTTGGCATATAGATGTATATAAATAGTATTATTTAATTAGTGCCTTTAAATACATGAAATGTGTATGTTAATGTGTATATATAATTTAACATATATTTTGTATAAGTAATTAGTATATTCTTAAAATGTATATTTTGTATAAGCATTAGTATATTCTTAATATGTAAATTTGTATATAATTATTTAAATGCTATATATAATTTGAATATTGTACTGTATTTTCATATAAAAATATGTATCAAATTAATATTTTAAGTACGTGAATATGAATAACATTTATTTAATTAATATTTAAGTACATAATGTATAGATATGTAAATACGTATTTGATATATGTTAATATATAAATGTACGAATTTTGGAAATGTGCAACTATAGCAAGTAAGTTATATTGGTATATAATTTAGATATATTTCATGAATTATGTTTATATATATATACATACAAGTATTATTTTATTATGTTTATATTCAAGTATTATTTATTTTTAAAGTATATAGTTATACATATATCTATTATTGATATTGATGGAAATTATATGTAATTAGTTAATAAGATGTTTATTTAAATATGTAGTCCTACTAGATGACCCTAGTTGACTAGTGCCCTGTCTGACATGGCCCTGAGGCCAGTGTTTATAGACTGTGTGTTAGCGTAGCATCTGATGCAAATGTGGTTTGATTGTGTTATGTCTATAGGACTGTTGGTTCACCCAGGGGATACTCTGGAACAGGACATCCATAAATACCAGCTAAGGACCCAAGGCAAGTACATTCTCTGATAATTTCCAATTCTTGATAATTTCTATAAATTCAACAATCATGAAATGTTACATCTGAATCTTTGACACTGTGCTACACGGACTAGTATAGCTTGGATCTGCAGTCATGAGATGTTACCTTGATTATCGTATTGATATTGTACACGACATGTATATTTAGACATCGTACATGATAGACTTGACTTGCTCGTGTATCGTGACGTGTCATGGTTGGATCCACAGTACTAGTTGGGGGCGGGGAAGTAGTTAGTAAGAAATGTGATCATAACCTCTTATTGTAGTATAGAAATTGTAAGTGTTAATCATGCTCTTCACCCATGATTAGCCAGGCCAGTAGCTATCGTACATGTTCCCAAGCCGATCATATTTTGAAACTACTATTTCAAACACGTAGAATAGATTACAGTTCCCTATTTTATCATATACTACATCACCCGTATATGATACTGTTTCTTGTTCTTTTTATTTCCATACATGCACCGACTGTAACATATTGCCTGTCTCTCTATATTACCTGTCTCTCTTAAATTGCCATTTCAATTATTTCACTGTCTTCTCAGTAGCTAGCATGACATGTTTTATTGTATTATAGAGATTATCAATTAATGGAACTGTTATTTGAGATTGTGCTTTGCTCCTTCCTGACTGGAAACATTTTTCCAGACTATGCCTTAGAGGACCGTTGTCCGACACTTTGTGGACCTTATGGTGAGTAGCTGCAGTCTTGATAGTAGTTGTGATTCCAGGAGGTCTAGCTGGAAATTACTATTTTTAGTTAGTTCTTTTAACAGTCTATTTGGTACCGGATTTGTCTCCGGCATTTGATGATTCTTGGATATTGTTGAGTTAGAATATTACTTGTGGACTTGTGTTGTGTTTAATTTAGTTTTATTATTCGAAATCTTATCGTGCTGTAATCCTGTGATTGAGTATATGTTCATCTTATTTGTGTCATCCGTGCCTCCTAATGGAGATTGGATGCTTGCGTGACATTAGTTAGATAGTATCAAGACCTTGACAGTGTTCTACCGCCGATGCTGCGGCGTAGGCTGGACGTACCCACGCACTCGTGCCCCTAAACCGGGTGCGGGTCGTGACATCCGCGGTACGTTGGACCGTTCGACATCCTCGAGCGAATGGACGATATTGCTTATCACCTTGTCCTTACACCTTCATTCTGTGAGGTGCATGATGTATTTCATGTATCTCAGTTACGTAGAGGTATGTTCCGGATCCGAGTCATATTCTCGATCATTCTGAGCTAGTCGTTGGTACCGATTTGTCTTTCGAGAAGCAAACTGTATCCATTTTGGACTGGAGGAAGAAGGTGCTCAAGAACCGGACTATTTGTCTTGTCCGTGTTGCTTGGGATCATCACCCTCTATAAGAGTCAATGTGGGAACGCGATGACGATATTTAGTCTCGGTATCCACACTTATTCGACTCGGGAGGTACATTCTTTTTTATGCCTTCGTATCTTGAATTTCGTAATTTTTTATCACCCATGTAGCATGATGTTGCTTTTCTATATTGTGTATGATTGATTGTTTGATTGTATGTGTAGATATACCTGTAGTTAGTGTAGTGCTTATCCTGATCTCTAGTTTGCCTTGAGTTTAAATTTTGAGAACAAAATTTTTTCAAGGAGGGTAGAGATGTCATTTTCCGTTCTTAATATACGTATTAGTGCGTATACAACTTACTGGCATAACCGCCAGGTAACCCTAAAATTAGACCTATTTCTCTTTTGTTATTTGTTCATGGTTTATTTTATGTGGCTAAAAATTTTTGGAAGGATTCATGACATGATCCAATGGATAAGCAACCAACCCTACCATATATAAACCCTCTTCTTTCTCTCTCTTCCCTCATTCTTCATTTGTATCTTCTCTTTTCTTTGGAGCTAGGCAAGTACATCTTGCACAAATGGAGAAACACTACACATTTTACTTCTTTGATTTTTTGCGTATTATTAGTCTAAAATGTGTACATTATGATTCTATGCATCTTTAGTTCTTGGCATTTTTGGTTATGATGGATATTTTGTGTAGATCTAAATCTCCAAGTTAGGGTTTTATGATATTTCGTGGAAATAATCTCCAAAAACTAAGTATTTCCTAAAACTAATTGTTCCATCTTGAATAGAATTAAATTTTATACGATTTTGACTTTTGTTTTACTTGATTTGGAGTTAAAATAAGAATTTTATGAAAAAAAAATAAGTTTTGAAGCTTTTTCCATGGTGTGCTGGTTGTTCTGGGACAATGAATTCTCATGCGGCAGGGAGCTATGCAGCACGAATCCTACGCCGCAGACCCTTCACAGTATGTGCGCTATGCGCCTAGACTCTTTGGGCTCATAGATGTTATACACATAATTGTTTTGCATATGCTCTATGATATGCGTATGACTGTGCCATGCGGTAGATCTCGCTATGTGCATGATCTTGCTATGCGATTGAAGGTGCTATGCGGCATGACATGCTATGCGGCAGCCTTGTCATGCGGCTCAACCATGCGGCAGTAGAGCTATGCGACGGATGTTCCATGCGGCTGACATGACTATGCGCTTGTATTCATGTGGCAGCATCTCTTGCATGCATATTTCTATGCAACAAGTGACCTTATGTGCATGTTTGCCTATTTTATTGTTTTGCTTGGTTTTATTGTTTTCACTTGATTGTTTGGATTCTATGCTTGACCCTAGTAAGTTGCAAGTGTTAATGAACTTAGTGACCCACAGTACCTAAGATTTCATGCATATTGACCAGTACCTAAATTGTTAGAGCTACAGGCTCAATCAGACTATGTGTTGAACTATGCCATAGAGGCACCAATTGTCACAACCCGTACCCGGAATTTGGGCATGAGTCGTGGGTACGTCCAGCCTACGCCATAGCATCAGCGGTAGAACGATGTCTAGATCTCATTACTACTAAACATAACTCACAAGATAACCTGTCAATGATCTCAACTCCATAAGGAGGACAATGAATAATACATTGATCAACAATTCATAATATACTCAATCACAAAAACTATAGGAAGTAACTGGCACGATAAGATATAAAGATAAGGAAGTAATGACGTTAGTCAAGCACAACAACACAAAATACAACAATAAACTAGAGTCTAGCTGTCCAACATAAATAGTCCCAACATAAAATACAAGCCAAGTCTCAAGTTTTAGAACAAAAGATGCATAGATATAACTGTCTAAATGACTGCATGTGGTGTCTCCTCTAAGGAGAGGGACTCCTCTAAGATCTCTGGTATGTAATCTCCCTCTACACCTAGGCCATAGTGAATAGGATAGAAGTCCTCAAGGTCCTCTGGAAAAATGTTATCCAGTCAGGATTAGAGCGAAGCACAAGCACTAAACAGCAGTTTCATTTATATTGACAAAAACTATAATACAGTGTAAGGAATACAAGATAAAGAAATATTGGAAATAAGGAATACTGGAGAATGTGTAATCAACAATAGTACAACTAGCAATGAAAAAAATATGTGAATGCCAGAATAAGTGAACTGGAATACAGAAATAGAATCTCTAGCTAAGTGTTTGAAATATCAGTTTATTATGTGATCGGCTTGGGACGAGATCAGGCTTGTTATATATGATTGGCTATGATACATGTAAGGTCGGGCTAACCATCTGGTTAGCTATGATGCGAGCAATAGTCAAGCTAATCATATATAACAGGCTATGAGGCATGTAAATGGTCAGGCTACACCCAACGTGATATGTGGGATGAGCTATGATGCATGTAAAGTGGGGTATGATCACAGAATCTGCTAATATTTCTCCGTCCCCAGCTAGCACGATGGATTCCAATCACGACTCCTCATGACAGGTATCTATGATACTAACTCGTGTATCCACAGTGTCAGGATCAAGTACACTATATAACTAGAATCATATAAATGACCAACATAATAAAAACTGTCAAAGAATGTACACGCCTGTGGTCCTGAGTAAGGTGCGAGGATCGATGTCCAAGATGGAATCACAATCACCTAAATATCAAATATCTATATAAAAAAGTGTTTTGAAGAGATAAACATGCATACCTAATTATATGTTAGGTACTGGATCATTTCTAGGTCTTTGATATTGACTATGCCATACCTAATTATACTAGTCGTTGATACTATATTAAGTACTACTAATATATATATATAATTACTTATATAGAAATCTCTATGCTAACTAACATATTTATATATACATGTATATGATACTAACATCTAAATCAAGTATACCTACACAAATAGTCCACTTCACAGTTAACCTCACTCACATGGCACTTCCTGCACATACGCTATCTACGTGCTTAACTGATACTTATACACTATTGCACAACTAAATTTCTATGAAGTATTTACTAATACCAAATACTATTTCATACATGCACACATATACACTAGTTACTAGGGTTCATGAATCCATAGTGTCATGCAACAACACAACATGAAGGAAAAAGAGGACAAGTACAAACATAGGTGTGCTCGTGACCGAGGAGGGGGTGATGCTCGTCCACGGCCCATGGAAGTCGGTCTCCGACGGGTGGTGCTCTGGCCAACAGTAGCAACCGTGGCAGCAGTGGCAACGGTGGTGGAGAGGCTGATGGTGGTGATTGCTCGATCGTGGGTGGGTGACTGGCTGTCAGTGATCGTCGGGAAGGAGGAAGGTGGTTGTTGTCGGGGTGGTCGAAGGTGGTAATGGCCGAAGTCGGCTAGGGGTAGTTGTGGAAGTCGGAGATGGTGGTGTAAAGTTGGGGAAGAAGGTGCGGTGGCGAGCTATTTGTCCGACGGTGAGTGGTGGAGATGGTTGATGTGGGTGATTGATCGGAGTGTGGTCGGAGAAGAGAAGTCGAGGAAGAAGATGAAGAAGTGGTCGTGAGGAGAAAAGCGACTGTGACTGCGGTAGTTGCCGGAGAAGGAGAAGGAGAGTGGTGGTGGGCTGTTGGTGGTGGTCGAGGTGTTTGGATGGGAAGGAACTATGGTGGAGGTATTGACGAAGTCGGAGGTGATGACTGGCTGTGGCGGTGGTGTAGATGGTGGCAGTGTAGAGGTGTTTGCGGGTGAGGTGGTTGTCGACGGTGGGGTCGTTTGCTCGGAGGAGGAGAAGGTGACAGGATGGTGATGGCGATGGTGGCTGCGATGGTCGGGGATGACTGGCTGCTCCGGCGGGTGAATGACCGGAGGGGAAGAAGATGGTGATGGTTTAGGGTTTGGTTTTGTAGAGGATGATGGCTGTGAAAAAAAATAGAGAAAATGGAGAGAGAAGGAGTGTTTGTGTAGGAGAGAGAGAGAGGGGGGTGGCCTTGGGATTAGGGCCGGCTACATGCTTCCTAGGGATTGGGGAAGGTTCTACATGAAGGAAATGTGTAGCTAGGATGATGTATGTTTTGAATGGAGGGCCAGGATGATATAAGGGGAAAGTTAGAGTATAGTACACTCAAAATAGGGGAAAACCCCATGTTTGACCGGTCAACAATGAGGGGGGGTTCTTCATGGCTTGGCTCCAATGGGAGGTAGACACATCATTGTCTTTTTGCATAAAAGTCCCCTAACAATTGGGAAATTGCATAAACAATGGGGTTTGGGATTGGATGAGAAAAAATACCATGGTTGGTGTGATGTAGTGGGTTAAAAGGTTGTGTGGTGTTTAGTATGAATCTTGAGGGTGTGAGTGGGGATTTGGGTTGGTGTTGGATCTAGTTTTGGGTTTGGTTGGTTCCTTACACCAATTTAATTAAAATTAGTGTAAATGGTGTTCTTAAATTAATTGAAAGTGCATAGGATTAAAATTGGGTGGGACACAAGTGTCATGGACGTAGAAGAATCAGAATAGAATATTGTCATAAATTGGGTTGCACAAAACGGGTCAAAATTTTGTCTCCAATTTCGATTGGAACGGTCAAAGATGCAAAGTTGGATTTATTTGGATTTAAAAAATAAACGTTTGTAACGAATATTGTACGACCAAAATGAAGGGTATTTATGAGTTACACAAAGGTCAGAATGGAAGACTGGCACGTCTAAGATAAGGGTGTAAAATTTGTCGGAAGGCAAAAGCTAGTGTAGTGCTCCAAATATCGAAGCAACGGTAAGGTACAACAATTGAATAAAAATCACAGTAGTGAAAATATAACCCCAATAATTAATCCCAAAAATTACTAATTTAATTCATAATCCTATATTTTGGTCAGGGGGGTTTAGTAATACATGTGAGGGATTAAACTAAATGCTAAATAAAAGATTAGGGATTTGTCTAGTAGGTTTTTAGGTCTAGTCCACTAACCCATGCATTAATGAACACTATATAATATATATATTACATATCATGTAATCTATTAACACACACAAAAAATATGGTAAATAACAATAAAGCTCCTATTCTAGAAATGTGATAGTGACACCAATCATGTACCTGACCTGAACAATGTGATGACAATGCGACAAAAGAAAATTCTCGTGATTGACTGATTAGCATAGTATCATGATTTGACTATTATATCCGTGCTGATACACCTACTAAGTGCTAAGTGTTTGTAAACTCCCTCACCCAAAATAGGTATTTTATGTATATTTTATATTATTATATTTATTATAAATGTTGAATTTATTTAGAATATTCTCTTAGTTAATTAGAAAATAATTTTTTTTAGTATATTTACTTATATAAATATTTATTTAGAATTATTTTAGTCTATTTTAGATTATTGGGATTTTTCCATAATTTTTAGTTAATTAAAAACTAGTAACACTAATTTTCTAGGACTTTGAAGAATTTATTTTATGTTCAAACTTAAATAAAAATATCCTAAACTTTTATTTTAGGTTCTAAATAATAAAATATATTTTTTATAATTTTCTGGGAATTTTTTGATTATTTTTAGCATTTATTTTGAGTTAATTATCAAAAACTGAATTAAAAACTATTTTGTGAAAAAGAAAACCCCAAAAGAAATTATTTCTGCCCAGTCAGCAAACAGGGGGCCCACCTGTCAGCCGCCCGCAGCAAACAGTGCCGGGCCCGCCTGTCAGTGACTGCGGGGCGGGCAGCGTTGGATGGCTGCCACGTGTCAAGATCTGAGCCGCGACTGCTTTCTCTCTCCTCTATATATATATTAGTTTAAGTTTATTTCTAGGGTTTTTCTTCAGCCGAATTTTGGAGAATTGCCATCTAGGGTTCCTTCATCTTCCAGAAGCCATTGCGCATAGCTCCGGACTCCAAATGAGGCCTAGTTTTTTTGTGTTAGAAAGATATTGAGGTTAGCTTTCTGATTATATAATTTTTTTTTCGAAATTATTATTATTAAATTCTGGAAAATTCGTAGAACACAGCATGTCCGAAAATAGACGTGTTTCGATATTTTCGTGATTCCGGGAGAACCAGGAATCAGAATCATGAACCGTTTAAAGTTTAGGAAAGCTAATGTCGAGATCATTGACATATGTTTTTCCCAGAATTTATTTCAAAGTATTTTTATATTGTTAATTCTGTAGAACTTCTAGGGTAAAATTTAACCATCGGTGCACGATACGAAACTTGTATGTGCCATAATTTCCAAACGAATTTGAATTCGGACGAGCCGTAAATTCCAGAATGTTTTTTACGCTAAAATATACAGGAATTCATGCATGAAAGTCAAGTTTGTGTCGGTTGACTTTTCGGTCAACAGATCGCCTCGATTTGCGTGCCATGAGTCTCGAGTCGATAAAATTCAATTCCTTTGGACAAAATTTAGGCATTAACCTAAAAATCCGAATAATAAGATTAAAATAGGATTTTAGAGTAATTATTACAGAATTAAATAAATTAAAATAAATTATCTTTTGACGTGATGAATTTGTAATACATAGGCTATTTGGACTGTGACTTGGACTCTGATTCATACCAGCAGCAGGACCCCAGGCAAGATACCTTGTCAAGTTGTTTACAGTATTTTACATGCTTAGTATATTTCTGTATAATTATTTCATTCTGTTTATTTATTGCATGTGTAGTTCCTTCAGTCATTACTATATATTAGATATGTTGACACACACTTGTCACTTAGTATCATAGAGGACAATCATTAGGCGTATGGGCTTTTAACCACTCTGGTAACACCGTAGTCACTAGCACGCACTATGGTGGGTCGTGTCCGATGGTCGCTACCCCCCGAGGTATGTCGATTGATGGAGTCCGAGGGTCGCTACCCCCGAGGTATGACGGCTGATGATGTCCACTGACGAGCGTGAAGTTGTGAGGATTAGATCGAGTAGCCTACCCTTGCCCATACGTCGAAAAGTTGTCCTCATTTGCATTCATATAGATTGTCTTGTACAGCGTACTTATTTATTTTCAAATTATATGCATGTCTACTGTATTCAAGTTGGCTCGTATTTTCTGTATCTTGTTACGTCCCTCTGAGGACCTGGTCCGCTGCCAGGTGTACCTGTTCTTGAGTATTTGCAGGAGCGCAGATTTGGATGGCTATAGATGCTTCGTGGACGTCTTCTCTCGAGCCGTGATTGATAGCTGGTACTTATATTGTTTAATGGTGTTGTACTTATATTGTATTTATTCTTTCCATTCGAGTTGGTAGTGGATTTGTTTCCATCCAACTATCATCTTTAGATACTTCTTGTTGAGATCTAGTTTCATAGACATTGGTTATTTTATTGGATGAGATTTAGATTATACCATGTGACTTGTGACTTATTTTATACCACTTGTGGATTTTATATTCATATTACAGCGTACGTATGGATTTGGTTTCCATATATTGGAGTTGCCATATCCATGCGGCTGGCATGCTTACGTGTCCTAGTCCTACGTATTTTTGGGACTGGGGCGTGACAGTGTTACATGTCATGTTTGCGCACCGAGGCACCACTTGACCCTACGGGACGTGATATTATATGATCTCCATTTCTTCAGCATGGACATTGTGGTTAGTCAGTAATCTTAGCGTAGTTAGGATGTTTGTGAGTTGTTGCATTACGCTTGGATGAATCTAGATTGGGTCCACGAACAACAATGTAGATCCATACTTAGCGTACACGTACAAAGGTACAAGATATATGGAGAATGATTATGTGACCACGTTATGAGATTTCGGCTAACCTTAAGGTTAACTAGGCAACTAAAATATATAGAGTATTGGGAGAAAATGGAATCCCGAGATCGTGCACGTCGTCCCCCCAAATATTTATCGTGGCTTGCCAGGCTATCCCCCACAGATATTGTATATCATCTACACTAGTAGAGTATAGTATCTAATTTTTATGTGTTATGCGTTATCTGATATGTTAGCACGGTGGCCTTACGAGGGACCGGTTCATATTTTACATGCTATGTGTTATTATTGGTTTGGCTAGTCCTGCTCGGACATGGCATTATGTTACTAGGATAACCTAGACTTCATCTAGAAAGTCGTAGGATTGTTTGGCCGATTCTTTAACTGAACTTGATTATGTACTGTATCTTTTCGTTAGTAGTCTAGGCACATGGACTGTCGTGGTGCGGTGATCTAACCATCGTCCTTGTTTGGTTGTGGGGTTGGTCTATTGTGCTACGATGGGCTATGGACCGAAACTACGATGCCGAATCCTATAGCTTGACGCTAATCAGAGGATGTACTCTATCTCAGTGTGGTATGGCACTTCTTGTCCTTGTTTGGTGTAGGAGGGTCGTATTGCCTCGATGATGGTGTATACGCCTATGATTCTTGGCTCATGCATCATATATATAAAAGTTTATACATATTTATGAAGAAAATTTTAACCGTGATCTTGACCCTATTTTAACCATAATGAAAAAAATTAGGCATGTTTACATACAAAATTTTAATCATAAAATAGAAATTTTATACATGTTTATGTAGCAAATTTTAACCATAATCTTACACTATTTTTAACCATAATGTAAAAAAATTATACATGTTTATGTAGAAATTTTTGACACTTAATTTTACTCATTCATATACAAATATTGGCACTATTTGTAACCATATTTTAACTCTTAAAGTTATGTTAGTACCCCTAACCGTAATCGTAACATCTAACCGTAATCGTAACATTAACCCTAACCCTAACCCAAATCTTAACTATAATCTGGACACTACTTTTAACCCTAATATTAAAACCCTAATAACCTAAGCATGTTTGTTTAACCATAATAATTAGCCTAATATTAATCCTTTATATTAATACCCCTAGCCTTAACCCTAACTGTAAAGTCCCTCACCCAAAATAGGTATTTTGTATATATTTTATATTATTATATTTATTATAGATGTTGAATTTATTTAGAGTATTCTCTTAGTTAATTAGAAAATAATTTTTTTTAGTATATTTACTTATATAAATATTTTTTTAGAATTATTTTAGGCTATTTTAGATTATTGGAATTTTTCCATAATTTTTAGTTAATTAAAAACTAGTAACACTAATTTTCTAGGATTTTGAAGAATTTATTTTATGTTCAAACTTAATTAAAAATATCCCAAACTTTTATTTTAGGTTCTAAATAATAAAATATATTTTCTAGAATTTTTTGGAAATTTTCTGATTATTTTAGCATTTATTTTGAGTTAATTATGAAAAACTGAATTAAAAACTAATTTCTGAAAAAGAACACCCAAAAAGTAATTATTCTTGCCCAGTCAGCAAACGAGGGCCCACCTGTCAGCCTCCTGCAGTGAACAGGGCAGGGCCCGCCTGTCAGTGGCCGCTAGGTGGGTGTGGGTGCGCCAAGCCGAGCCGAGCCGCGTCCTAGTCCGAGTCGGACTGAGCTGAGCCGAGCCGCAGCGAACCCAGACCGTTAGATCTGAGCGAGCAACGTCGGATGGCTGCCACGTGGCGCTTTCCGAGCCGCGGCTGCACTCTCTCTCCTCTATATATATATAATAGTTTAAGTTATTTTCTAGGGTTTTTCTTGAGCCAATTTTTTGAGAATTGCCATCTAGGGTTCCTTCATCTTCCAGAAGCCATTGCGCATAGCTCCGGACTCCAAACGAGGCCTAGTTTCTTGCGTTAGAAAGATATTAAGGTTAGCTTTCTGATTATATAAATTGTTTTTCGAAATTATTAGTATTAAATTCTGGAAAATTCGTAGAGCACAGCATGTCCGAAAATAGACGTGTTTCGATGTTTTCGCAATTCCGGGAGAACTCGGAATCAGAATCACGAACCGTTTAAATTTTCGGAAAGCTAATGTCGAGATCATCGACATATATTTTTTCCAGAATTTAATTCGAAGTATTTACATACTGTTAATTCTGTAGAACTTCTAGGTTAGAATTTAACCATCGGTGCACAATACAAAATTTGTATGTGTCATAATTCCCAAACGAATTTGAATTCGGACGAGCCGTAAATTCTAGTATGTTTTTGATGCTGAAATCTACAGGAAATCATGCATGAAAGTCGAGTTTGTATCGGTTGACTTTTTGGTCAACATATCGCCTCGATTTGCGTGCCATGAGTCTCGAGTTGATAAAATTCAGTTTCTTTGGACAAAATTTAGGAATTAACATAAAAATCAGAATAATAAGATTAAAATGGGATTTTAGAGTAATTATTCCAGAATTAAATAAATTAAAATAAATTATCTTTTGACGTGATAAATTTGTAATACATAGGCTATTTGGACTGTGACTTGGACTCTGATTCATACCAGCAGCAGGACCCCAGGCGAGTACATTCTCTGACAGTGTTCCAGTAGGACGTAGTATTTAGCCACCACGGTTAGTTTACATCAGACCCTGAGTCGGAGAACCCAACGCGCGTTCGTACATTTACATGTACGCAAATATTATTCAGTTTGGTATATATATTTATGTACGTAATTACTATATGTATTCCAATAATTATGTAAATAAATTGCTAGTTATATTATTATATAAATATGAATATATATATATAAGTAAATGCTAATTGATAATTATGACTAAATATTCAGACTGTACGACCCTAGGACACCGTGGACTATCCCATACTTACCTTGACCATGTTGACCCTAAGAACTTGTGAATTTGTTCGCCTTGCGTACATTAACGTACTGGCATAGACACCTGTCAGTTGACTGACTGATTTCGTACAGTACTTGAAGACCCGACACCCGCGTAATTCAACGCGTAAATTATCGTGTTAGATGACTAGTATTACCCCTAGTGTACCTCTGAGTCCCGTGTAAATATTGTTGTGTGTGTACTAGTGTAAAGAATAATGATTCTATTGTATTATATTTATGTGTACATAGGATATTGGATTTGTTCTGCGCGATTTCTGGAGCAGGTTATTGGTACATTGCAGCTTCCTTGCCAGGCAAGTATACCTTGCCATTGTACTGTTATTCATATGCCATATGTTGCATGCATCTTTATTTTCTGTCTTTAGTTCACATATTTTAATTGTTATATAAAATACGTGCGACGGTGTCGTCGCGATATGTTTTATTTATGTATTGCATTAACCTTGTTCATGAGACTATCACATTATCATGTAGCATCTTTAGGTTCATTGGCTGTGACACAGTTGTTACACGAGTTGTGAGTCTCATATAGATCACGGACTGGCGTGCAGGGTTTGGCCTCCTGTACGTGTGGGCCGTGCGTTAGGGATAACTGCTGTTAGAAACTTTGCATGCTAGTAGACTTGGCAGTTATTAGAGGTCCATGGACATAGCTTATTATAGTACGGTGGTCCCATCCTTGTCCTTGTTTGGTTACAGGATTGGACTAGGGTTCTAAGAATAGGCTATGAACCAAATTGTGTCATGGATGTGACATGCTTAGAGCATGGGGTGGGGAGAACAACAAGTACCGCATTTGAGCTCCTTTGCACTTTTTTCTATTGTGCGGCCGGATTCTCCGCTGGAGATACGGGCGGTGATGACCACTATATATTATATTATTATCAGGCGGGCCTCCGGCGTTCGAAAGTCGTCGTGCCTTTGTAGGCCCCCTGGATCTCCAATAGAGAACCATGCCAAATTCCAGGTTTTCAGCCAGATAGCTCACTTGTGGGGAAAGTTGTTCTTAACTGCATTCACTTAGATGGTTAGGCGACCCCATTGGATATTTATTTTAGTACTTTATTGGCATGTGTTTAAGTATCTTGTTATGTCCCTCTGAGGACCTGGTCCCTTGCCAGGTGTATTTGTTTTTGAGTATCCGCAGGAGCGCAGATTCGGATGGATACATATGCTTCGTGGATGTCTTCTCTTCGAGCCGTGGTTGATAGCTGGTATTCTTATATTGTGTTATTGTGTTGTACTCATATTGTATTTGCTCTTATATTCGGGTTGGTAATGGATTTGTTTCCATCCAACTATCCTCCTTAGATACTTCTTATTGAGATCTAGTTTCATAGATACTGGTTATATATTTATATTGATTTTCATGGATGAGATTTAGATTATACCCAGTGACTTGTGACATATATTATACCACTTGTGGATTTAATATTTATAATACAGCGTACGTATGGATTTGGTTTCCATATATTGGAGTTGCCATATCCATGCGGCTGACATGCTTACGTGTCCTAGTCCTACGTATTTTTGGGACTGGGGCGTGACACTAACCTTAATCTTAACCATAACTATGTTCCTAATCTAACCATAACTATATTCCCAACCTAAGTGTATCCTTGAAGATATGTTAGATTTTATAGAAATAGTAAGCCTAACCTAAGCATAATATAACATGTTATTTTGAAAACTGTCATTTACAGATGCTAGCCAAAATAACGGTCGTATACGCCATTATATATGAGCGAGAGTCTCACATTTATAGTCTAGTATTTTTAGGACAGGTAATCTAAGTTTTAATTAATTGACATTATTTTTTTTAATGATATTGAATTGTACTAACAATATCTACATATATTTTATAGTTATATGATTATTCAGATGTAAAATTACGAGAGCATGATAAGTGACGGTCATCATAGGAGTTGATTGTAGGCCAAAATGCCTTAGTAAAGACTTTCAAATTATGCTAGTTGGCGCTATACGTATTAAGCGTCACGACAGAGGCCTGATATTGAGTATCATTGAGTGATGGTGGCCAACACGCAACATATTTCAGCTACCCTTCGGAGAGATGACGATCACGCTAGCTGACGTGGCACAGATTCTAGGGTTACGTATCGATGGTAACCCTATTTATTTGGATGAGAGGTTAGATGATTCTGATCTCATTAGGACATACCTCGGTGTGGAGCCGTCATCTAATTTAGAAGCTCGCAATAGTGTCAGACTCACTTGGCTCCAGTCTAATTTCATGCATGTTTATCGCATTAGAGATATGACAGTATATATAAATGATTCATGAGTATTTATTTTTTCTGTATTAATTATCGTTAATATATATTTAATATAGCTGATATTAATATTTAATCATGTTTTCAGGTCATTTGTTGCACAAGAGCTTACTTACTGAGTCTATGCGGTACATTTTTATTATTTGACGCTACGAAAAAATATGATCAACGTGCGATGCTACTTTTTTTGAAGATTTGGGTACATACACCCAACACACATGGGGTGCATCAGTGTTAGCACATTTATACCACTCGATGACGTCTTTTGTGAGTATTAGATCAGGAGGTAGAACAAAAAAAATATAAGTGAATGTATAACACTTATACAAATATAAATAAAATTAATTTGTTAATATCTATTATATTTATGTGGACCTTATTTGTGTGGCCTTCTTTGTAGTTCTGGTGCTACGAGCATTTCAGTATTGGTAGACCACTTAGCCTATAAAGTGATGAGCAGCGATTCTGGTCAAGAGGCATTCGGTAGAATACAACAAATATTGATCCACATCATTGTGTCTACAAAGTTGTCCCTATTTACCGAGCTCAATTTAGCACATTAAGCGCCTTTGAGGTAAGTATGTAATTATTTAGTTCATTTTTTAGATGTTCTTCCTATACATGTCATTTATTACTTGTTGAATGTCAAATAGGTTGAATGGCAACCCCTTAGTGTACCACAGGGGGTAGTAAATGGTGCGCGTACCGACAGTATCCATAGGTATTATATCATGTACCATGGATATATCATGTTTCATTCAGCTGATCGTGTTATGTGACAGTTCGGACTGAAACAGATAAAACCACAGGAGCCTTTGCCTTATAGTCGTACCAGAATTAATACATGCGCGAGTTCGTACATTTATTCTTAGTTGGGATTTTAAATTTACCACGCATAGCCTGGAACACGTCTGAATTGATGAGATCGAGGGCAGATGGTAAGTTATAAAATAGTTAAGTTGTATTTTAAATAAATTAGAAGGTATTATATCTTACACTCATGTTTTATTGGGATTTTGTAGTGGAAGGTACTAGAGATTTTCTACGTTGGTACGGATGTCCACTCATTCAAAACCGAAAGTATCAGTTGGAAGAGCCTCATTTCCAGGCGCGAGCTCTAGACGACAAAAGCTTGCGTGAGAGTTGTGGACGTATAGATCTAATGGTATGTATTCTTTTTTAGATAAATTATCATCTTTATATGTGTCATTTTTATATGTGTCTTTGAGTATGGATTCAAATATTCAGGTTTACACTTTGACTGAGATATCCCAAGCCCCCGATGGAGATCCAAATGGGATGTTAAAAGAGACTGCAGTATATCTACGCTCACCCATGAGACCCCTTGTATTCCATTAGATATCCCAGATGATCAGCATGTAGGCATTGTCAGGTAGATACAAATACGTCCTCGTAGGATACATGACCGGAGCTAGTTCAGACAAGTCACTGACACATCCCCAACATGATGGCGAGGCACATCCCAGGCTTACGAGGGATGTCATATGCTTATGTGGGCATGTCACGGCCTTACGAGGGCACATCACAGGGCACGCCACAGGCTACTTCTCATGACTTTGATTGGGATTATTACATCCAGATGTCCAGTTCTTCTCATGACTTTGATTGGGATTATTTGGCCCAGCCCACATTGATCCATCTACCCAGTCATATTTGACTCCATCAACGTCGATACCTATTGCGGAGCCATCGGAGGTTACGAAGGAAAGGGAAGAAGGATAGGTCTCAGACAATGTCCTCGTAGAGATTATAGAAGAGATGACAAAGGGGACAATAATTTCTCTATAAATTCATATATGACAATAGTTTATTTCTCTTTAAATTCATGTATGACAATAGTATTATTTTACTTTAAATTTCAGTAATATGATGTTTATTTCTTTCTAAATTTCAACAACTTCAATTACAACATCAATTTGACATAAAATCATAATTAAAACCAAAATATACAATGATAATATTTACTGCGTCGGTTGGTTTATACATTTTCTTTTGTTGTGTCCTAACTCGTCATAATTACTGCAATGGAGGTCTCTTGTCAACAGTTCTCTCGTCATGGTACAGTTCTTCTTCGGTCTGGTAGCTCTACATCTAACAATTGGTACTCCAATTTGACCCCTTACCAATTCACTTTGAGGAGTGAAGAGGGATGGAATTGATTACATACGTGGCATGTATACAGCTCTAAATGTTTCAATAGAAAATTCAACAGGATAAAAACTTTCAATTGATAAGTTAGAACACTGACATGCAAAGAAAGCATGCACACATAGTAGTAGAGTATGTTACCACCGACCACATGTACACCATTAATGATCTAGACGAACCACATAACATCTACTTGTATCATTATTAAATATTTCAAAAAACAAACTATCGAAATGCAGTAATCGAAAATGATGTGACTCTCCTGATGCGTATCATAGTTTTAAACATTCTTGGACAAAAGTCTGTTTCAGCATTTCGTCTATTCT
This sequence comes from Iris macrosiphon, assembly GCA_036927795.1. Taxonomy (NCBI): domain Eukaryota; kingdom Viridiplantae; phylum Streptophyta; class Magnoliopsida; order Asparagales; family Iridaceae; genus Iris; species Iris macrosiphon. The sequence goes on from JAYESA010001451.1 coordinate 17,875, forward strand.
TGTCATGAATTATTATAATTTTCGCTCTAATACTATCAAGTAATGTTGTTATTGGTTTGTCACGCAAACTTTTAATCCAATTATTAAAACATTTATCAATGGTCGATGTGTTAATATCTAATCGCGAACATGGTACATAAGTTGTTATCTGGTAGAAAAACTACGATTTTCATACATACAATCTAATTGAAAACATTTATATTTGTTGATTTAATTCTTTCGAACCAATCATTCACATCGACCTCATTATAAGACCGGACAAGTTTATCTAACCATTCTAGATATTTTGGTGTACTAGTACATTGACTTTTCATATTTTGTTTAAAATGTTGAATACAAAAAGATGGATAGAGTTTGAAAAAATTGCTCGCATTCCACGAATTAATTATTTTTGTTTATCTGATATAAATGAAATATTATCCCACCGATCAAAAAAAAAATTCAAAAGATATTTTCAAACTGTTTAAAAACCACGTCTATGATTCAGTATTTTTATTTTCAACAATACAATAAGCAATGAAATATAATTGGTAGTTTGAATCGTGAGCACAAGTAACAAAATAAATTACCTTGATATCTAGATGTAAGAAAAGTTGCATCAATACTAATAACAAGTAAACAATCACTTAAAAATCATCCATACAAGCCTTGAAACAAATAAATATTCTTTGAAATATATTATTTTCTATTTTTTTTTAAATATTTGCTTTCGGAATTTGTTTTCATAATTGTAAAACCATATTTCTCAAAACTACCATATGTATCAACATAACTACCGTTAATTTCAGATAATGCAAGTTTCCAAGCTCTCCAAGCTTTGGAATATGTAATATGTATCCGATGATCTCTAGGTATCATCTATAATATGCTAGACTATAGGAGTTGTTATCTCTAATTTTACTAATTATTTTATTTCTTACCCATGCAGTAGTAGCCAGTAGATGATGTCCTCCTTTAAATCCACTTGAACATGAATGCATAACTTCAAATGTAAGAATTTGAAATGTTCCATCGTGACCAATGGCCTTAGTGTATACTCTCAAACAACAATTTGGAGAGTCACAAGTATATACAATTCTGTCGGAATTGTTATGTTTAGATGAACAACTAAAATTATATCTAATTGCTATGTCACTAATAAAATTCATAAATTCACAAGGAGAATCAAATAATTTTCTAACAAATAATTGAGGAGTGCTAGCATTTAAATTATCGTCATTATTATCTAAATAATAATTTAAATCTTCAATTAAATCATCACTGTTTTCAGCGTCAACGTTCCCTTCAATTTGGTTTAAAGAATTATGACCAACATTAAAATCTTGGTTATTACAAAAAATTTGACTACTGGAAATAATATTTGTGTCGATACTTAGTAAAATGATAAATTGATATAATTTTTTGTCTTAATTGTAACTTGATACCCTTAACTTTGATAGATACTAACTTAATACCCTCCCTCAACTAATACTTAGGGCAGGGTTTCGTTAATTTTTTTTTTTGGACATAAATGTCCCTTCCTCCCCCCCCCCCCCCCCCCCCTCCACTACCCACCCCAGTGACCCCCCCCCCCCCCTCTGTTGTTGATGTTGCAGCTCGCCCGCACCGCTAGCCCCCGCGCCGCCCCCTGCCCACGTCGTCCCCACTGTTGCTGATGTCGCTCGCCAGCGCAGCCCGCGTCAGCACCACTCACGCCCGCAGTACTGCTGTGTCCTCCCTCCGGTCACCGACGCCGAAGAGAGAAAGGAGGAGGGAGTGTGGGAAGGGGTACTTTTGTCAATTACTTTTCTCAATTTACCTCTTTCATTAACACTGTTATGACAAAAATGGAGGAAGGGTATTAAGTTGATGTCTATCAAAGTTGAGGATATCAAGTTGAACATTTCAAATAGTTGAGGGTATCAAGTTGTAATTTAACCTAAATTTTTATACAATATGAACCTAAATTACTTTGAACTATAAAATTTCATACTTCTTCACTATCTACTATTTAAAATGTATCTGTAAAAATATACCTTATTGTAAATTCATATATGATGGAAAAACGTTCACTAATAATATTTCGTAAACTAGCTAATGTGATATTATGATACGTAAAAATAAGATGAGTTATACCGGGTAAGATAATCCATCTAGTATACCTTCGTGGTAGCAAATTACTGTTAAAATTTGAGCCATGGTTACAAACAAACCTTTGAACAGAACGTGGCTCGAGAAGAGATGCTGAGAAGTAAGCTTTGAAGTAGATTCTGGAAAGTTTGGCTAGTTGAAAAAAAATAGTTTGTGTGTAGAATTGAATTGAACTGGCTCTCTGAGTTGTGAATTCGCTCTCTGAATTGAACTGAAGCAGCTTTTGTGTGATTATGGATTTTTTATGGGAAGAAGAAAGTATCTGGGTAAGAATATATAAAGGGACTAAAACTGTAACCGTTAAAATCTATACGTTATCGGTCTATACAGCCTACAATTTTATAACGTTAGCAACTAGCTATAAGTTAATAACGTTTGCTACTTCCTATCCTAGTTGCATAACGCTAGTTGTCCGCCAAAAGAAAAAGAAGACGTTATCTCTTTTATAATTGTTTACACCAAGTCGATTGGATTGTCAAAAAGATATTAAAGAAAAAATGTCCTTTGGAATGACATTTTCTTTTTTAAAACCACCCTTCCGTAAGAAGTATATAATATATATATATATATATATATAGAGGCCGTGGACTGTTGACCGTTGGTAGCGGCGGAGGTCCCCTGGGCGGTGGTACTGGATTCGAATACCCCCTTACGCACATGTGCCTAAGCCCCAATAAAAAATACAGCAAATATATATATATATATATATATATATATATATATATATATATTTTGATGGTTGGTTGGCTAATGATAATTTACAGCGAAAAACAAAATGTTATGTGTATAAAACATCCTTTTGGAGAGCGTATTAATTTTTTTTTTTTAATATAAAACAAATTTTCAAAGGACGTGCCAATACTCTTATTGGAATTTTTATAAACTATATGTTCTCGGTAAAATTTGACAGTGAAAATTTTCCAAAACATGACCAAAATAGTTCCTTCAAGACTTGCTTGTACTTACTAAGATTTGTAGAACCCTGAGAACTTGGCTTGGCATGGCATCCGTCCATTTGCAAACGCGTTGGTAATGGCCATTTCTGACATCAAGAGCTCCAAAATCCTATAAATCTCCAGAGACTCTATGTGGTTTGCATCCCATGAATAAAACGGGTGGAACCGATTTCTAATCTCAATCCAGCTGCACCCTCCACCCTTCTTCAGTCCTGCCTCCCTCATCAGCCTCCTCACCTTCGCCGCCTCCTTCCATCTCCCGACCGAAGCATACATATTCGAAAGCAACACATAGCCTCCCGCCAAGGAACCTCCTCCCCCCTTCCCCAACTCCATCATTTTCTTCGCAGCTCTCTCCCCGATCTCCTCCTCCCTATAGCTGCAGCAACCGCTGAGTAAAGCTGCCCACGACATAGCTTCCGGCTCAACCGGCATCCTGTCGATGAACTCCTCGGCCTCCCGCAGAAGCCCAACTCGAGCCAACAAGTTCACAATGCTAGTGTAATGCCTCTGGCTAGGCGTTATACCATACTCTTTCTCCATCGACTCCAAGTAATGGAGCCCTCTGTCCACCAAGCCACGGTGAGCACAAGCAGCAAGAACCGAGAGGAACATTGCTCCGTTGGGCACGACCGACGACGTCCTCTTGCACTCTTCGAACAGCTCGATCGATTCGTGGGCGAGCCCACCATCCGCCAGCCCTTGGATCATCGCCGTCCAGGAAACCTCGTTCTTCTCTGGCATTGCGAGGAACGCTCTCTTGGAGCTCTCGATGTCTCCACACTTGGAATACATGTCGATAAGAGCAGTGCCAACAAAGACTTGGATTTCCAGCCCCAGTTTCACAACCTTACAATGGAGGTTCTTGCCCTTCCCCAACCAGGGCAGGTTGGCACAGGAATGCAGGACGCTGGAGAAGGTTATTCGGGTCGGCAATTGCCCGGAGGCCAGCATCTCGTCGAAGGTCTCGAAAACCTTACTATACCGTCCATTTAGGTCGTAACCGGAGATCATGGCATTCCACGTAACAACATTTCTATCGGGCATTCGTGTGAAGATCTCCTCTGCACAGTCCACCCTGCCGTTGTAGCAGTAGCCTCCTAGCATCGAGTTCCAGACGGCCGCGTTCTTGTCTGAGACCGAGTCGAAGACCCGACGCCCGTCCTGAGACCTGCCACACTTCGAGTACATGTCGATGAGAGAGCTAGCGACGAAAGGGTCGGCTTCTAACCCGGATTTGGAGACAAGGGAGTGTATATCCGCTCCAAGTGCCAAGATCCCGTAGCCGGCGGAGGCGCTGAGCGCACAGGCAATGCACGATACGTTAGGCCTGCATCCTTCGCGGAGCATTCGGACAAACACCCGCAACGCCTCCTCGTCCTCCCCGTTCTGGCTCAGCCTTGCAACCATTGCGCTCCAGGAGACCTCGTTCCTCTGCGGCATCGACTCGAAGACCCTCCGGGCCCCCTCCAAATCCCCGGACCCGAAATGGGCGTCCACCATCGCGGTCCACGACACGACGTCCCTCTCCCCCATTGCGTCGAACACCTTCCTGGCCGCACCGGTGTCGCCGGTCCTTGCGAGCATTGTGATCAGGGAATTGCATACCGAGACGTGGCGGTCGAAGTTGGTCTTTATGATCAGCCCAAAGAAGCTGTTGCCGAGACGGGGCGACGACGACGACTCGGAGAGGTTCGCGGAAGCTTTGACGACGGTGGCGAAGGTGATCTCGTTGGGCATGAGGGAGTCTGCGACCATGCGGCGGAAGAGGGAGAGGGCGTGGAGGGGGAGGGCGTTGCGGACGAGGCCGGAGATGGCGGCGGTGTAGGAGATGACGGAGTGGGGAGAGGGGCAGGCGTCGAAGTAGCGGAGGGCCTCGTCGACGAGGCCGCGCTTCATGTGGGCGTCGACGAGGAGGGTGTAGGTGACGAGGTTTGCGCCGGAGCGGCGATGGGGCATTTGATCGAACAGGCGGCGGGCGGAGGGGAGGGAAGAAGGGAGGAGGGAAGAGAGGATGAGGTTGAAGAGGAAGGGGTTGTCGGCGTTGGATTTGAAGGCGTGGGCGAGGAGGGAGAGGGCTGTGGGGAGGAGGAGGCGGCGGTCGGGGCATCGCCGGAGGAGAAGGGATAGTGCTTGGGCTGTTTCGCGAGGGGAGGAGAGGGGCCGTAGTGCTACTACTAGCACCTGTTGCTTCTTGGTTTCAATAGATTTTAGACTCATTCATGGACTGGAGTGGAGTGTTGCTACTTATTTAGGTAGATACAAACACATACATTATACATACACAGTACATTATACGTACACAGCAAAATAAAACCAGAAGAAAAAGGCAATTTATAAGGGCACTACAAAGTTTACTAAGGGCTAGCCCAGGATTGGGGCTAGCCCATTAATGAAGAAAGTTTACTCACAGTAGTCCATTTTTTACTCATACTAGCCCAAACAAAGTTTACTCACACTCCTCCCAAACCCTCCCAAAGCCACCGGAGCCCTCCCCTCCCGTCGGAGCCCTCCCCTCCCGCCGGAGCCCTTCTCCTCGAGTTCCTCCTCCTCCTCCTTGTCGATGGCTCCCAAAGTCTCGAAAGAATCAAGGTACAAATCTTCTTTCTACTTGTTCTATTGCATTTACAAAATTCTCCCAAAAATTTAAAAAATTCTATTGCATTTTGAAAATTCTGAGTGATTTTCTTTCCATTCTTCAAATGAGGGCATACAAGTCCTGAATGGAGTTTAGGATGTAGTTTAGACGTTTACTTGGATGGTCGAACCCGATTTTAGGGCATACAATGTCGACAATCGTCGACAGTGTCGAACAGTATCGGACGGGACTGTAGAATTTTCTACAGTCCCATATAGATTTAGGACTGCAGAGTTAGCTACAGTCCTATATAAATTAAGGACTGCAGAAATTTCTACAGTCCTTAATTTATAAAGGACTGTAGAAATTTCAACAGTCCTAAAAATTTTTAAGTTTGGTATTTGTAAATGTTTATTACAAATTTTTTTAATTCTCATGAACAGGCAAGGAAAGTGAAGAAGTTGGGAAGAAGCCTCGTAAGTTGCCAGGGTTCGAATTATATGGCAATTAATGACGAACTCCAACAAATCGACAACGCTGAAGATTTTCCTTTCTTGGAAAATAGAGAGCAACGTACAAAGATGCGGCATGAAGTTTAGGCCCCGTTTGAAGAATTGTAAAACTTTCAATGAATATGACTTTTGAGAATTGTAAAAGTTTAAACTATGAGTTTGAGTTGTAAAACTTTGAATTAATTTGCTACTATTGACACTTTGAATGAATTTGCTTCAATTGCTATAATTTAAAATTTTGCTACAATTGCTACATACATACAATTTGTGTTCAAATTTTGCTACATACATACAGTTGTCATTTCTTTATACAGTGGAGCTAATTTTACTTATAACTCTGTATACAGACAGTGGAATAAAGTTTAGGACTGTCAACAATTTGACAGTCCTACTTTCTTCCAGGACTGTAAAAATGTTGACAGTCCTAAACTTTACCCACTGTCTATGGGCAGTTATATGTAAGTTTAGGACTGTCAACATGTTGACAGTCCTAGTATATACTATGACTGTCAACATTTTGACAGTCCTAAACTTTACGCCAACCATCTTTACGCCAACATGGTGACAGTGGATAAAGTTTAGGACTGTCAAAAATATACTAGGACTGTCAACATTTTGACAGTCCTAAACTTTACCCACTGTCTATTTGGCTTTTACGTCAACCATCTTTACGCTACGCCAACCATCTTTACGCCAACATGGTGACAGTGGGTAAAGTTTAGGACTGTCAAAATGTTGACAGTCCCATTATATACTAGGACTGTCAAAATTTTGACAGTCCTAAAATTTCTTTTTTGTTAATTTATTTTGTTAATTGGTGGGAGGGCCAATTTATTTTGTTAATTTTATGTTTTATTTAAGAAAATATATTTTAACGAAATAAAATTAAAATAAATTAACAGTAAATTTACTGTATCGAAATTTTAAAATTAACAAAAAATTAAAATAAATTAACTCAGTTGTCGATATTTTTCAAAATTTTAAAATATCCCAAATTTCTATCCTTAAAATTTGTTAAAGTATTCTGTTATTTAAAATAGTAAATTTATTATTGGTACATTAAATATTTTGTAAAAAAAAATAAAAAATTACCAAAAGTAAAATTTGGAGGTCGAAACATCATTTTTTTGCGATTCTAAAAATTTGGGAAGTCCGTCAAACGGTGAAACGGTTTATCCCAAAGTACTTTTCCATACGGTCATTTTGGCACAAACTGGAGCTTGTTTCGATCTCCCAGTCAAAAGTTATGATATTTTAAAGTTTTATATTTTATATTTTTGCATGTAATATGTACGTCTTACTTCGGATGAAAATTCTCTCTACACGAATTGTGTTACTCTCGTCGAAAACATACAAATCGACATATTGTGTGACGAAAAACGATTTGAAAACAAATAGTTATAGCCGTTCGAAGTCTGATCGACGGCAGACGTAATATTCGTACGGTAGATTTTTTTTTTTTTTTTGGGTTCAATGATAACATATTTTATTTTGGATGTTAAACTAAATAAAAAAAATCCAAATCCAAAACTAACTAAATAGAAATAAACTAAAAAAAAAATCCTGACAATTAAAATGAGGACTGTCAAAATTTTGACAGTCCTCATTGTTTGTGGGACTGTCAAAATCCTGACAGTCCTAGTTTTATATAAAATTTTCAGTGGGTTAAAATTAGAACTGTCAAAATTTTGACAGTCCACATAGCTTGTGGGACTGTCAAAATTATGACAGTCCTTCCAAGTGGTAGGACTGTCAAAATTTTGACAGTCCTGATTATAACAGTCCCGAGTGAATTACTGATGGCAAACTTGTAATTTTTGATATATATATGTTGATATAAAAATTGGGCTAGCCCCAAGTAACTTTTAGGATGGCAAACTTGTAATTTTGGTAAATTTTAAATGGGCTAGCCCCAAGTAAACTTTGTAGTGCCCTTATAAATTGCCAAGAAAAATTACATGCATTTACAAGTGACTTGTCAATTTTAAAGTACATCAAAACCACTACAAAAAAATATCTGACAATATAATTATTTAAATTACATTTTTTTACTACAAGTGGTCTCGATTGCTCAAAATTGACAAAATTTACTTAGAATTTTTTTTTATAAAGTTGAGATCTCAAAATTGAATAGTGAAAAATTACGGTACTAGAGGTACCAAAATCGTCCAAGTGCTATAGTTAAAATGTCATTAGAATAATTTAGTCTATGAAATATGCCTCTCTTTTTTTACCTTTGAGGAGCTTGAAATTTAAATTCATCACCACTCCAAAAAGACCTTGCTGAGAAATCAAGTTCGTATACGATTTCTTTGCACTCAGCAACACTACAGGGTCAATCCACTAAGTTCACACAGCAAAATTTGAAACGCCTACCACCTTCAAGAACTGGGTATGTACTTCATGTTTTCTTCACTATCTATCCTGTATGAAAAATTTAAACACCAAGAAAGTAATATTAACCTACAAACCATTACAGAAAGGAACTAGAAGGAGCTACTGCATCTACATTCTACATCAGCTGATTCTTAGCTGACTCAGATATGTATAGTACTCGCGCAATGCACATTCTTAACTGTTAATTGATTCCAGAAGCCAGGCACATAAATGAAGGTTTAAGGTCTAAACGGTACAATTTACATATTTTTAAGAGGTTGAAATGGGCCATCATTTACATTAATAAACAGAAGAGATGCTGCAATCATTTTTTTGACCACTTAAGATCTGTCCACAATTTCAAAGTCTGAGGAATCTTCGACTGCTTGCCAGCTGCTGGTCTCGTCATCCGTGCCATCTTTGTTCTGCAGTCTGCGATGATGCTTTTCATGGTAATCTTGAGGATGGTAATCTCGGGAGTACGTCTTGTCTAGCAACTGCAAGCGCTCATACGAAGAAAAGGGAGAATTACCAAAACTTGCTACCTCAAATGAGGAGGAACTTTTGTACTTGTTCAACGAGACAACGTTGTCATCATCTGCTTCAGAGTCATCTTTACTGCTCAACTGCGGCCTGTTGTATGCAGAAGCATCCATTTCTCCAGGTACAGATCTTTCAAACCACCGATCAATGTACTGCAGGGATGTCGCCTCAGTAGTTGGTTGGGGTGGACCGACTTCATTATCTTCTTCTTGGATTTCACTTGCCTTATTGCTCATTACCAAGGAAGAGCTCCCAGCCACTGGAATCTGGGGGTCAGAATTTAACCTATCTTGCATCTTCTTCTTCAGATTCATGCGCATCTCTTCCACAATCTGAAATGTAATTCGTTTTAGCAAAAAGTCTAGCAGTCACATCACCAATCAAGAATCATACTGTAAAATAATTCATGGTATCATCTAAAGAAAATCTTGAGAAATAATACGGATACATATGAACTAGTGTTGTGTGAGAAGAGTATATGAGAGACAAAGAGCTTCATGAAATTTTAGAGCCTAATCATATTCTTCTTCACTGGATACAATGCCTTCTCTCTCGGATGTAACAATTTGTGTTGGTGTTTTCGTAGCATTGCGGCAAGGGTTTCAGAATTTGAGAAATTAGAAAGAAAAATGGTGAATCATAGTTGAAGTCAAGGGTCTGAGGAATAAGATGGGTGGTTTTGCCAGTCTTATGAAAGGAGGAATAGGATCTTAGTAGAAAAGAATTGGAGGTAGTTTTGTTACGATCAAAGGGAATAAATACTGATTCGGAAATCTATAGATAGACCTCCTGGATGGTAATTGAGTGGGGCATTTGGCAAGATTCTAGAAGTTGGAAGCACGTAGTGGACAGATATACAGAGTAACTAAGTGTAAATCAAGGGAAACTTGGACGACATAACTTTTCTTTTCTCAACCTCCAATAGACATCAGTTCATTCAGGATTACCTAAGTCATCTAGTTAGCAGCTCAGTGGTTGAATGTTGGTTGCCCAATTTAAGTAACTGGTCCTAAAAGAAGTATTATACTTCTAGAGGTCTAGCTCAATAGGATTTGAGCAAGGACGAGAGGATATTAAACATTAAGCCACCTATAACCATATTATGTTCCATTCCCTCTAACCCAAAGATCCCAAGCATAGAGTACTCAACAAGGAAATTAGCTAACATCCAAACATCTTTACAGACATTAACCAATGGACGCCAAACAAATTTACAGTCATGGCAAAAAATCATTACATGTCAACAAAGTAGAGTCTGGTCAAACATCAACAGGCTGCTCATTCGAATAACTGCTGAAGATGTATAAGAGTCTTAAGACTACCTATGACTTATTAGACAGAGGAACTCACTTATACCGCATATAGAGACAATAGTGAATTAGAATATAGAAACATAGTAGGGACATTTATGAAAATATATTTGAGTTAGCCTAGACGAAAAAAAAAAAACTAGTTTTTTCATATGTAATGATCCTAGAAAGAACTCCAAATAGGAAAGGGTTGAGCTGAAATAAGTCTAAAAGATGTTTAAGAATAAGATGAAGAAAATAAAATTAACTATAATAGATGAGACATGCCAGAATGCTAAGATAATAAACATTCGACTGCCAAAGATAGATGAGACAGCTTGTTTTATGACAATAACAGTACAGCTTCCGACCAAACGGAATGGATAAAAGTCAATATGGCACAATCATCTGTATCTCATTGCCAATGCCTACTAGCAACCTAGCATTCTTAATATCAGCCCTCAAATGACATAAATGTCACTATAGTTCTCCCTAAGCCAGAGAATGTTAGCAACTAATCTCTGTGCTCATAAACTAGAATGAAAAAAAAGGAAAGTAAGCTATCAATAACTTTAAAACCAAGTCACTGATACAAGTGGCATTCTATTTTCTAGAACATTGAACAGTGCAAGATGGATCATTTTCTATCTTAGTGTCGCAATCCAGATAAGACTATTGTAATCCAAGCCTTGTTCACTATCAGATGAAGATGAAAGGGGCTTATACAAAGTCATTTGTTTCACAATTGTTTTTTGCTAGAAAGACTATTGAAGTATGTCAAATGTTGCCCATAATAGCTGTCAAAAGTGAACAAGAAAATATATAGTTTTATGAGGAAGCCAGATACCAAATCCAGCACAGAATGCTACGCTGTCATTACTACAAATCAAAATGAGAAAGTGATCATGCTAAGTTTCCCAAGAGATAATCTCATAGTCATAGCATACTAGACTATCAGACAAATTGTTTTGTTAACTCCATGGATGAAACTGTGGTGGATTGCACTACCATCTAATCAAAAGCAAATCAACCATAACTTAATAAAATAAAGATATTTAGAATAAAACTTGGTCCATTTTCTTATCAAAGCAACCTGTCTGCACTCTCTTTAGCCTGCGGTTCATCTGTCAACATACCAGTATTTTGGGAATACAATGTAATACTGTTTGTCTAATGAAAAGAAAAGATTAAAAATACAAATAAACATGTTAAGATTAATGAGATTTATGATTAGATTTTCTCTCCTATATGGATACATATTTCTTCTCCTACTCCTATACGGATATGAATCCGTTTTCCATCTATATATATTCATAGTTGTATTGCTCTTTTACATCATCTATTAATAAAATCAATATTATTGATTCGTTTCATGGTATCAGAGCCTTGGGTTTTTCAATCAAAGGCTATTTAGAGTCTCTTTCAAATAATCAATATTGTTGATTATCTCCAGAAGTCTCATCTAGTAGTCCAGATTTCCATATCGACTACCGGAAGCTATCGTCTCTTTTTAATATTCCCTACTGACCTGCGGTGACGGTGTCCGAACATCTCAAAAAGAAGAATACTAGATGGAACATATTTAACAAGTTGTGCATCTAGCGCATGGTCCCCTCAGCCACAACAGTCTATCTAGGTCAATAATCTCTTTGCACATGAACCCCGAGCTAGCCCTTTCCCTTGATTGCATACTTCTTACAATTTCCTCAACTCCTTTGTCCTCCATATTGGGTTCTTTCACTTCTCCATATTGGGTTCTTTCACTTCTCTGGTGCTACGTAGTATTCCCTAATTATACATATTTGGAAGTTCGTCAGAACTATTCACGCGGAAAAAAAGTCAAAAGTTTCTGATTAGGCAATCTTATCCGGACTCCTCAAAAATTGAGATATCTTCTGAGGGTGTAATAATTTCTCTCCTATCCAGTTTTTTTGGTCTATTACAAAAAAAAAGTCCTCTATGTACATATTGCAAGAAACATGATCATTTTGCTAGCACCTACTATGCTTGTCAGCAGTTTAGTTCGATTTGTTCTTACTGCCATAAGCCCGGTCATCTAGTTGATAATTGTTTTATGCTTCATCCACAATTAAGTACTCAATTTTTCAAACGGATAAAGACAAATGATTCCTCCTCGACTCGCTCTCCAGTACCTCAGGTTGGAGCAGATATTCAACACTGTCTTACTCAGTTAGAGCTCCAGGTACAGGTCCAGCTCCGGCTCAGGAGCCAGCATATCTTTGTTGGCTCCTCTGCATCTGCTTCTACTTGTACGTCTACTTCTTGGATATTAGACTCTGGTACTTCTCATCATATGACTTCCGACATTAGTCTCTTATCTAGTAGTACACCTTTACCATCCCACTTTTTTTCTTTACATACAGTCGATGGTTCTCAGTTGGTCATCACTCAATTTGATTCCATTATTTCCAACACTTTTGAGTCTATTTTGTTTTACATGTTCCAGATCTTACTTTAAACATCATATCAGTTAGTAGCCTTTGTGAGAGTGGATTTATTGTTTCTTTTGATTCTCTCATATGTTCTGTGAAGGATCCTCGTACAGGCCGGACGATTGGTCGTGCTCGTAGGAAGGGACGGTTGTACCACTTAGAGTTTCTTCATCTTCCATCAACTCAACCTTTGAGTTCTAGTCATGTTGTTATCATCACATCTGCTGCCAACTTGTGGCACAGACGCTTAGGTCATATTTCATAACCCCGTTTAAAGACTTTATTCCATAGTGGAGCTCTTGGACGTGGTTCTTTCTCTTCTCTATCCACATGTACGAGTTGTAAGTTGGCAAAACACTTAACCATATATTTTTCTAAGAGTTTATCTAAATCCAGTTGTATTTTTGAATTAGTTCATTCTGACATATAGGGACCTGGTCCTATCCTATTTATGTATGATTTTCTCTACTACGTGAGCTTCATTGATGATTACATTCGTTATACTTGGGTTTATCTTATGCGTCATCATTCCGATCTCCCTACAATTTATAGGACGTTTACTACTATGATTCACACTTAATTTAATCCTCGGATTAAAACTTTTTGCTCTGATTCTGCACGTATCTCTCTACTACGATGAGATCTATCATGCAATTTCACGGCACCCTTTTTCAGTAGTCCTGTCCCTACACTCATGAAAATAATGAGGCCACTTCCCACAGCATCCCATTTTCAATTTCCTTGTAATTGAAGGAGTCCGACAGGAGTTCATCGCTAGTAATGAGATCTTGGTAGACCAACATGATTCCTCCCGAAGAAGATTTCGAAAACCCTAACCCTAATTTTGGAGAGGGGAAGGAGCGAAAGAAGGGAGGAGGCAGGTTTTCAGCAGTGTTCTCATGATCATTCTCTATTTGTGCGGTCGTCATAGTAGGGACGAGTTCTTCTTTTACTCTATGTGAATGACATGATGGGCGATGATTCGACAGGGATTGCAGCTACTCAGAGGTACCTTCATCAGCAGTTTCAGATGAAAGACCTTGGTCATCTTCGCTATTTTCTTGGACTCAAGATTGTACAAGGTAAGAGAATGATACTTATTTCTCAGCAGAAATATACTTCAGAGATTATTTCGTCTGCTGGTATATCGGATAGTCGCACAGTTGATACTCCTTTGATGCTTCATGTGAAGCTTCGTCCCACAGATGGTGAACCTCTCACAGATCCTACTCGCTACAGGCGGCTAGTGGGTCAGCTTGTGTATCTCTGTTTAATCAGGCCGAATATTTCTCATGCAGTTAGTATTGTTAGTCAATTCGTTTCCGTACCTCGATCAGCTCAGTATAGTGCCTTACTCCGGATTCTTTGATATTTTCAGGGCTCCATTATGCGCTCATTATTCATGTCTTCTACATCTACTCTGCAACTTCAAGCATTTTTTTATGCAGATTGGACATGAGATCCGACCACCAGACGATCTACAACAGGATTTTGTTTGTTTCTTGGTGATTCATTGATTTTATGACGAAGCAAGAAACAAGTTGTATGTTCTTCTACTGAGACAGAGTATAGAGCTATGGTTGTAACCACCAGGAAGATCGTTCATGTACGTAAACTGTTGTCTGATATGGGCATTGCTCCTACAGGACCTATGTCGCTTCACTGTGATATAACATGAGTGCTATATAGATATCAAATAATCCGGTTGTTCATGAACGGATAAAACACATTCTGTGAACATTTTTTGAAAGGCACTATTTCTCTACCACATGTGACTTCAATTGATCAGCTGACAGATTTATTTACAAAGTCACACCCCACACCGCGATTCCAGTTTCTATTGGGCAAACTCATATTATTTGACCCACCATGAGTTTTAAAAGAGGTGTTAAGATTAATTTAGATTTAGGATTAGATTCTCTCTCCTATATGGATACGTATTTCTTCTCCTACTCCTATACGGATATGGATCAATTTTCCATCGATATATATTCATAGTTGTATTGTTCTTTTACATCATCCATTAATAAAATCAATATTATTGATTCGTTTCAAAACATAATACATAAGTGATCTGCATGTTTCAGAAGTTAGAAAAGACAATTAAGTCCTCGTTATGTCCCTAATAGTAATTAAGTCCTTGATTGGCGCATACCTGTGTTGCATGGACACAACAAAATGATGTCCGTGTTGTGTCGTGTCTGTATTCCTGCAACATAGGTAACTACTATTGCACCCATTTGAAAATGTCCATATCCTGTATGCGTATCGTGTCCATCCGTATCCGTATGTGGATTCGTGCAACATATGTGCATATAGACTTGAATGTGAAGAATAAAAGACAATAGATTATAAACTATGGAACATCCATTTAACTAAAAGAAAAAAAAAATTATAGAAGGCAATAGGACTGGCCATGCCTCACAGATCAGAATGTTGGGCAACCAGGAAACAGCACATCCAAAGAATGAGCAAAGCTGAAATAAGAGTGTTTGCCTCATAGGTCATAATGTTGGTCAATCAGGAAACAGTACATCCAGTAAACATGAAAAGTTGAAATGAGAGAGCTGAGATAAAAGAATGGCACAAAAGAAGAAATATGAGGGAAGTATTGGAAAGTGAGAGGTTACATTTAGATGAGGTAAGACAATAGGATACAAATTGAATCTTAACTGCTGTAAAACGGTGGCTAGTACGACTAGGGATAAGACCTTAAAAAAGCTGAAGGACGAAAAAAGAAGCATTATATAAATCAACCCAAATACATCAATAAAGGCTTTTGTTGGTCTCCTTGTAATTTTATATCATTCATACTTCCATAGAAGTTTTTTGTCATACTTCCATCTGGAAATAGTTGTTTTTAAGATGCTATAATTGTACTTCTAAATTCTAGAGAAACTTTAAGCCACCTTTCTTCATATATGTAGGAAGAATAGATAAACAAGGCAACATAATTCGGTAATAACATATAAATCATAAAAAACAGCACAAGTTGTAATAAAAAAGGTCAGAAAATAAAAACAGAAAAAGGAAAGAACCAGGGGATGGAACCAGAAATTTTGGCTAGCATAGTCGAAAACAAATAACTATATCATCCGACATGTTAAATTATAGAAATTCCTACTTGCAGAACTAAAGTTATCTAAATTGTACATTGCTTACAAGTTCTTTTTTTCTATGCAGAGGTTGTTATGCAATCCACCTACCACAGAATAGTTGTGTATCACTCGTACCAACCAGTAAACAGCTACTCCTCACCAAAAAAAACTAGTAAATTTTGGTACTGGATTAAATTAGAAACGTAACTAAAATCACTAAAGTTGGCAAAAGCCATTCTTTTCATTTCTTTTATCTACATAATATTCCACTAAGGACATTCTTGAACAAATCATGATTTTTTTTTTCTTGTAAAATTATAAAAACAAAATTGTGAAATTGAAAATTTATTATGTATTTTATGGAATAAAATTAAACAACAAGGAAAATATAGATTCAGGCAATCCACAAGACAACTAAAAAGGAGGTAGATCTAAAATCTGATATCTAAAGTTTCTATTTTGAGCAAAATTTTCCAGACCAAATCACGTCAAGTTAGAAAATCATATAACAGTTATAATCTAGTTATTGTATTCATGATATGATATTTTATTTGCATAGTATAAAAAAAATAAAGTGAAATATGAGTAACCATTAATCCCTTCCAAAAAAATAGGATGTTTTCCTTCTGTTCCCTTCCTCTTCTCTTTTCCAAGCCTCCCTCTCCTCTACATCATCGTGTTGTGTTTATCATTTTCTTTTCTCTATTTTGTAGTCGAAAAAATAGGATTTTTTAAGTTGGGGAGGGGCAAGGAATTTTAATCTTCATAGAACTATATCAATGGGGAAATATGGAGAAAAAACAATAATGGAATGGACAAACAAAACAGATCTTTGAATATTTTCCTTTTAAAATTGGACTTGGATAGGTGGTAGAAGTTGATTGGTAAGCTGGTTATTAAAATTTTATATTAAGGGGCATGATTGAAACAAGATCTTTTAAAAATATTTTCCTCCAGTAAAGAGGGCCAATTATAGATGGAGATATTTTTTTTCCAGTAGGTGGGGCCAGCAACCCCCCCCCCACCCACCCCCACCACACAAAATAACACATGTAGCTCCACCCTCAGAAAGAACAGATATATTCCACAGTTTGCTTGATGGAATTGCATGCATCTTAAGCTTAGTATTTGTGATATAAGCAAAACTAAATGTCTTGCCTGTTGGGTAGATAACAACTCAGACTCGTACTTATTCAGTTTCGGATGCAAAAGGGCAAAATATATCTTCCAAAAGCTTTCCTCATTCATGAAACTTGGACAAAGACTTATCCTTAGTGCTGCTAAACTTGGAGCCAAGCGTTCAACAGTTGCTATATGTTCTTTTTGATCAAGAGATATATCAAAATCTGCAAGAGCATACAAAGTTAGAAGCAGATAAAGAATTTTTTTCCTCCTATTATGTTTTATGTAACATAAACAATGATTTTACTACTATATTTGCAAATCATCCTAATAAGACCATACTTAAACTCCTTTGTTACAACTTTAGTTGCCACATCACACACACATATATATAGAGAGAGAGGGGTTGTCAACTCGTGACGCGTATCATGTATCATATACAAAAGCTCTAGAAGTTTAGGTGTATACTTCTAAATCCATATAGGAACATGATTTAATATAATTTTTCTATTTGTTTCATCTTTGTAGGTTTATCTAGTTCCACAATCTAGATTCTTAAGTACACATTACATGACAAGTAAAAACTAAAAGGCTGATACTACCTTTCTGCCTATATGTATTGTGTCAGATACGTAACGAAATGGTATAATATTGTACCGTAAGCATAGTTATTAAGCGCAAGGAGGAAGGCGAAAAAGTGAAACAAATGGATGAAATTTATTTATGCAAGGTGAAGTGCACACTTATTCAAGATTATGCAAATTTATTTATAAATTATATATATGTAATAAATAATACTTGTAAGCAAATGAACACTAAATCATAAAGAACAATGCTGCTCCTGCCGACCAAGGACGTGCAACACACTCCTACGAGGAGTTCACGGGACATGTTACATACACGAATCCATGGACCAAATCCTGACAAAAGCCAAGGTCGAACCTCAAGCCGTCAAGGGGTTACGAAAGGCGACAAACAAGACGAGATTGTCAATGCTGCTGTCATGGGAGCTCCCTCCTATGAAATGAAGGTGACGCCATCTGTGTCAACACCCGTCTTCGACTTCAACAAATGGGGATATCACTCTGATACAGTTCCTAAGAACAAATAAGGTACTCCTCTGGAAATCGAAGTTCTACATGAAGTATCTGCTGATGATTTATTTTTTCCTTCTTACACAATGATATATTAATTTATTTGTTAATTTTTGTTCACGTGAAACAATAGGTACAAAATACTGGAGGTCGATGAAACCCTAGGTGGAAATCAAATTTCTCTTAGGACTTTGCTGTTGAAACTCCTCTTTAAAGCTCCAAAGAAATAAACCCTAACCCTAGTTTTATTATATATAAGAAAACACAGTTTAAATCAACAGTCGAGATCGTTTTTATCTTACCCAACGAACCATATCAAACTCGGTGAGATTGGGTGAGGCAGCGATAGGTGGGCCACCCCCCCCGCTTTCTCCTTCGACTGACAATAGGTAATTTTTCCTTCTTTACACAATGATATAGTAATTTTTTTGTTCACATGAAATAATAGGTAATAGTATGCAAATAATACAATAGTGGTACGAAGATCCAAATTAAAAAAAAAGAAGATGAAATTTAATTACTCGTTAAAAAAAGTGTCCTCCTCAAATGGGCTTGAGCCCCTCCAAGGGACGTAGAAGGGGAATATGCATCATGAAGGGAGACTCACTCGTAAGGCGCACTTTTCACAACTATATATATATATATATATATATATATATATATATATATATATATATATATAACTTTCTCAACCGTCAGTACCGTGATTCTTTACGACGCCTCTAGGTTTGGTTCTCAGTTAGCCGCTATTTGTTTATCTCTACTCTAGCTCTTTAATATATAAACCTTCGACATGGTTTTTCTGGTCTTTGTCTTCAATAACTGACCAGGTTCATATATTAAAGAGCAGAGATAAACAAATAGCGGCTAACTGAGAACCAAACCTAGAGGAGTCGTAGAGAATCATGGTACTGAAGATTAGTCTGATTAGAGAAAGTAATATATATATATATATATATATATATATATATATATATATATATATATATATATATAAGAGAAGAACCAACCCAAGTTGTCCCCTCTTAAAGGCATTGAAGACTAGTAAAACTAAGTCGGAGGTAGGTCCATATATTAAAAAGCAGATGAACTGAAATATTCAGTTAGCAATTGATTAAAAACCAAAACCTGGAGGAACTGTTTAGCAACCTAGAGGATCATGGTACTGCAGTAAGTTTGAGTGGAGAATAAAGAGCAACTCAAGCGGTGGATCTAATGCATAAGACGTAAAAAAAAAAAAAAACTCGAGGATCGATGTGCAGAAAGCCATATCCAGACATAGTTCGAAAAGATTGTCGTAATAACAACTCGTGCTCAACCTGGAAAGTAGGATGTAAAAGGTTTATAAGGTGACATTGTTGGAGGAGTGACCACGTGTCAATCAAGGTTCGCAGTATCGGTATCGGACTCTTCCTATGAGTATCGGTATCGACGGTATCGGCAATATCGATGGTTTCGGATCAGAGTATCGATTATTTTAGTATCATAAAACAAATAATTATTAATAAACTCTAAAATTTAGAAGAAGAAAATATTTTGTACATTTAGGCATAATTTTAAATATTTTCTATGTTGTTCATTAGTAGTTTTAAAATTTACTAATCACCCTTACTGGTTGGTTTACCTGCGATAAATTAGTTTTCTTCATTTATATGCTTTTACAACCTTACTATGTTTTTACATCATTGTTGATTGGTCTTTTGTTTAAAATTTTCTGTGCCGAATTGACTGGGAAAGAGATCTCCAACTTCGGTATCGGTCAATTTCAGTAACGATCGGTATCGGATCGAGATATGCCAAACTGTATCTGTATCGGTCGTATCATATCGATATCGGCCGATAGTGCAAACTATGGTGTCAACTTTTAATTGGATACCAATGCCTACGTGCACTTTACCAAATCCCAACAAAATATATGAAAGAAACGGTAATTATTAGAAGATACGATGAGCCATCAGGATTTTGACATGTGGGCTCCACCTTAGAAAATTTCCTAAGGTGACTATATATATACTAGACACACTACACTACTAGAATTTGCATCCCTAGCCAAACTCCTGGATCTGGCCACATTAATTTGAATTATTTAGCTTGTTTGCCCGTTCAAATATTTGATCTCGGGAAATCGGGACTGAATCTGATACCGATTCTTACTCTCATGCCCACCAAAATTGAGAGGTGTAGGCATATCAAGGATGGTTGAGCTAATATATTTTTACTTGGGTTCAACCCCAATTAGGGCCCAGCATTTGATAACAGGTAATCCAATTCAAAAGCCGTTGAACTTACAAGTTACGATGTGACTAACTCAATTTTCTAGTATCGAAAAAAGTTTCTAGCTAGCAACTTCTAGTTCACCTGAAAATTTTCATTTAGAATATTATGCAACAAAAACAATATGAGAAGAAACATGATTTAGGCATCCATAAGTTCACCTGAATATTTTCATTTAGAATATTATGACAACTGAAACGATATGAGAAGAAACGTGATTTAGCCATCCATAACAAGGACAGAGAATGGAAATTGAAACAATAATATGATAACCCCCACTTGCAGCAAAAAGAATCAAATAGGAAGATTATGTTAGGGGGATCCATGCTAACTTCTCAATATTAGGTTAAAAGTTTTTTTGGGAGATAATATATTAGGGTAATTGTTATTTATTATATATTTATAACCTGATGTTATCCTGAACAAAACGCCACACGTTGTACTTTAAACACATTTACTTAGAAAATACCTTGTGCAACTCCTTCATTGGTTCCACAAAAGTTTGTTTACATTTCCAGTAGGGTAGAGTAACAACATTACATGCATAGAAATGCATGCCCAACTTATTTTGTGTTGATGCTTGCATATGTTTCGTTCTCAATAGCCCTATCTTGTAATAGCCGCGAACCCAGAGAAAAGAAAAATCTCGTAGTTCATGTCAAGGCTCCACTTTTCATATTTTCATTCATTTAAAAATAATTCATTATAATTTTAATTTTCCCTTAATAATTTTCCTAACAATTTCCTAATCCTAAATTTGTAATCCCTAATTAGTCTTTCTTAATCACTCCTACCTAGTAACCTAACCTAATCACCTCTTAATTAAAATGTATTATTTTTATTAAAAACTTTTGGCAAACCCCCCTCAAAACATTTTTATTTATTTTACCTAGACACATGGGGGGCCATGTGTCGAGTTCACCTACAACTAATATGTGTAAACAAAACAAAAAAAAACAAAAAGAGGGGGAGGAGGAGGGGGCCGGCTGCCCTCTACCAACGAGAGAGAGAGAGAGAGAGAGAGAGAGAATGCTTGGAACATTGATGCATGATAGTCCTTAGTATGGTGTCTTTGTATTGTGTCGTGCCCTTTAGCGCATAGGGATCAAAGCACATATTCTTGTTCTTATAAGAGGAAGGTCGTTCGCTTAGAACATAAAACCATATAAATATGGAGTTTTCGTATGTGACGTGTATGTAGAGCACTCAGATCGAAACTCATATTCCGAATTTACAATTTCAAGGTAATAATATTTAGGACTTGTTTGTGATCGTTAGGTCTGCCCCACGGGGAGGGGAAGAACATTAGGGTCACATGGAATAAAATCTTTTTCAATATAATTAACAAACAAAAGCTAATCCGTATTACCTTCTTCGTAAGGTCTTATGAAGAGAGGGTGTGAGACTTAGCTCACTTTCCTATGTTCTACTTGTTGTGGACCTTAACCGAGCTTAGGTCAAGGGAAGTTCTTAACTCGATAGTGCATCAATTAAGGTCAATAAATTAATATGCCTTTTGTCCATAACCTATGTGGGACCGAACTAAGCACTGTGTCACCGTGTCAACCCTAGCAACAACCTGATCTAATGAAAATAAGATTATTCCTAAAAAAATAGCCATGTGTAACCAATAGTGTTCTCCAAAGTGCATTTCACATAGAAGTGTTTGTTGGTTGTGAAGTGGTTGTTTGTGAATTGATAAGTATACGAATGGAGTGTTTTGACTTATAAATTTTGATAATCATGATTGCTTAATTTCTTGTATGATTTATACTAGAGTGTTAATATTGTAGGGTTTAATAATTAAGAAGGTGGCATATTTCCCTTATCCAATGAATTTCAATTTCATCCTCAACCGATTCATATTCATATTTTATTTTCCTGAGTGCTCTTTAGTCCGGGAATTACATGTCGTTAGACGACCTAGTATGTGTTCACTTGGTGTGGAAAAAGAATCAGAAGAAGCTATTGTTGTACAGTGTAGAGAAGCTGAAAGGAATATTGAAACTGAAGGCGAGCACTTTCCCTGTATATTGTAATAATTAAAGGTATATATTTGTTTATATATATATATATATATATATATATATATATATATATATATATATGTTTCGGGTTAATAATTAGGTAGAATAGTGAAATTCCATATTATGCTATTTAGAATGTCATTTTCCTTAGATATATTAATCATGTTTAGACTTAGATAATCCCCGGTAAACCTATCCTAGAACCTTACAGGCAACGAGTCACGATCCCGAATATGGGTATTGGTGTATTTGTATGTTATGTAGCCTGGGATGTTCGTAATGTACTCGTTCACCATATTCCAGGAGTGGGGTGTGATAGTTTCCCCTTTGCATTACGCTTGCATTAAGTTCATGTCATATGCAAGTAGTAATGCACACATACGGTCCAAAGTTTAGACCAATAGTCTGAAGGACTAAATAAGGCCAGAGAAAGTAGGATTTTTGTTCCATATATATCATATGAGGAAGGTAACATATAGAGCCAAGCAACCATAAATGTTGGCCTAAATTTTATAGAAAGAGAAAGAGGAGTGACAGCTGATGTGATCTAAGACAAAAAAATGTTAAAGGTTAAAATATTCAAAAATGTTTGTGGTAGGCACACTAATACGATACTACATAATACAGTTACTGCTTCATGGACAAGGAACCAATCTGACATGCCCATGTACATTTTGTATGCACATGTTGTGAAGTCTAGTACAAGACCTCTGCAACACTTGGAACCGTCCCTTGTGCAACATATGTGATGTTAATTATCGCAAGTAACAAGCAAGGTAGTCAAAGGCGCAAGGCGCACTCGAGGCACAAAAGGTCTAAATCGTCCGAGGCGCAAGGCGCACTTAAGATGCGCGCCCGAGCGACGTGAGGCGCAAAAATTATATATATATATATATATATATATATATATATATATATATATATATATATATATATATTCACATCGGATTTCTACATTGATAAACATGTGTGCTTCAAATTATTCCCCCATGTCTAGGTTGCAATCACTTTGAATTGAGTGGAGAGAAAACAGTAAAAAAAAGTACATTAGTTCAAAAAACAACCTAAAAACAGTACAGCAGTTCAAAAAATAGTTTAAACATATTTTTTTCACAAGATTTTCAAGACGCGCCTTAGCTATTCCAAGGCACTCGGAAAAGGCGAACCTAGGCGCGTCTTAGGTGCGTCTTAGAATTGCGCCCAGCCTGGAGTGCCCTGTGACGCTACCCCTGCGCCTAGGAATAAGGCGCGTCTTTGGCTACACTGGTAACAAGGCAAGTGTAATTGCAAAGATGTGGGTTCCATAGTAGAATCAAAACACACTCAATTTGTCATAGGGTTTCAAGGGTATTTCTTGGATAAAACCTAGGCTAAATAGTGTCATTTAAGCAATAATGGATGGATGAATTAAATTCAGCCATCTATAAATTAGTATAAATTAGCATCAATAGAATTTATGCTATTTTAAAGGATTTTATGTAAACTGTTATGCTTCATTTCAGTTCTTAAAAGGTTGTGTAAAACTGGGATGTATCCTATGGAACTAAGTAAAGGAGTTGGTTTAAATGTTTTGTGAAGACATTTCAAGAAGCCAATGTTGTGTACTTTATTTGTCGATGTTGCAAGATACTGGGTGCAGGGTAGGTGTCTTCCATAAGCCTATCACAAGGCCTAAATTTCTTTGATATTCTCAGTTTGCTGAAGATAATCAACAACAATAACAAAGTCTTTATCCAAATATGTGGGTCGTCTGTTTGAAATCTCAAACCCCTTTCATTCAGCTCTGTTAAGGGCTATGCCCTTTGTAAGGGTAATAGAAATCTTATCCTTCCTTTAAAGATTCAATCAATTATCCGATTAGGCCACCCTAAAGGCTAATTTAACGGAAATATTATAGATCCTCCTTATTAGAGCATCTAATGGTATGCGTCACATATGTCAAACCACCTAAGACGATTCTCTCAAATTGTTCTCAATTGTCGTCATCTCCAAAACTCCAACTTTACACGAATACACTACTCATGCTATCTTTCAATCTTACCACTCATCCATTTTACCATTATCATTTCGGGTAAGCTAATGTTTTGGACATATTTGTTAATTGTCCAACACACTTATCCATTAAGCACCGGCTACTCTTATAACAGTTATAAAGAATTTTTCTTTCAACTTCAAAGGTTTCATGTCATCTCAAAGTACTACAAAAGCACTTTTGCATTTCACATATCATGCTTTAATTCTATGTACGACATCCTTCTCAAACCCTCAATCATAAATTATTAATCCTATATACTGATTTGCTGAAGAAGATCGGTAATTTACAAATTCAAGTGAAGCTGCAAGATGTAAACTGAGGCGTGAAATTAGATATGTACAATAATCAAAGTTGTTCTGGACGCTAGGCGAGGCGATGCGAGAGGGTGGCCACCTCGCCTAGGTGCGCCTAGGCGCCCGCCCAGGTCACAGCAGCAGTACAAGCAACAGCAGTACGAGCAGCAGCAGCAGCACCACCACCACCACCAGAAGAAGAAGAAAAAGAAAAAGAAGAAGTACCAGCAGCAGCAGCAGCAGCAGAAGCAGCAACATCAATTTTTTTTTAGCACCAGCAGCAACAATAGCCTAGGCATCCGCCTTTCCTTCCCCTGGTTGACCCTAGACGCCCGCCTAGACGCCCACCTCCAAACAAGGAAAATATTTTTCCTGGTCGAGGTGCTCCCTCAACTGGCAGCCTAGGTGTCGCCTGTAACAACATAGACAATAATAATCATGTCTTGCGGAAATAGCCTATTCATTTTGCAAGTAAGGTTGCGTATATCTTGGCACCCCCAACCTTGCATCAATAGGAGCTTTGTGGTGATGGGTACCCTCTTTCTTATACAATAGGCATTTCAGATAATAGCTAAAATAGTGATCTTCAAGGAATGTAAAATAGTAATATTCAAGGAATGTATCACTTTATGTTACGATCCTATAGTCCGGCATCAGTTATATGAAGAACTCGATGTGGGTTGATATAATCATGGACTCTCTCCTCTTAACGACTAGCTTTCAGAATGACTTCTCCCAAGGTTTGTATCATCCATAGGACATGTAAACTAACTCATTCTACCAACCACAGAAACTTGATCAAGAAAACTTACCATCATAAGGCTTTTATTAAAATATATTCTTTAGACCCAAAAAAAAAAAACTTAACAAATGGTAGTTTAAAACAATATCAATTATGGTAGTCAAAGGCGCGCCTCGCAGCAAGGCGCAGCAACTGCACCTCGTACTTCATTAGGCAAGGCACATTTCTCCAGGCGCACTCAAGACACGTCTTAGGTGGCAACCAAGAAAATGCGCGCCTAGGTGCATCTTATGGTTATTTTAATTTATACAAAAAATGTTGAAGCATGGAGATAATCTTTACCTCATATAAGTAGTTGGTTACAGTTGAACTGAAAATCTAAAATTTACTAAAAACGTTGTAGGGATAATACAAACTCTTGTTAGTTATGTTTACTGTTATTGCTGATCTGCTAGTTCACTTGATTATGTTTTAGCATATTTTTGTTGATTTTAATATGTTATTTGGTTCTATTTCTTATATTACTAACTTATTTATTTATCTATGTATATTTTTATTATTTATTGTATTTGTGTCTCGCTTCGCTCGGACACACGTCTTAACTGCACATTGTGCCTCGGGCGATATGGACCTTTTGCGTCTCGAGTGCGTCTTGCGCCTTTGACTACCTTAATACCAACACTGTGTAGCCCCCAAAGTTTTGTTTTAACTAAAGATACCACTGTGCTTTCATTCAAATTCCAGCTTTCGGAGACTTCACTTTCTTGTTTTCAAAATGCCACTTCTCTAGTTAGAGTCGTGTTTTGAATGAGACATTGGAAATACCGTATTTTGGTAATAATTTTCAAAAATCCCATTTCTAAAGAATATTTTCCTAACGAACCTCACTTTGATCAAAATACATATCATCTACTAGCAGTAACGCAGAAAGTTAAATATGCATCTCACATAGGACCATCCGATCTTCCTTTCAACAAACTTCTAAAGAAACTAACAACAATAGCAACATATAAAGTCACAATCTTTATAGCCAAAAATTCATTCCAACTACTTAGAGTAGGAAAAGGAGGAATATATATATATATATATATATATATATATATATATATATATAGAGAGAGAGAGAGAGAGAGAGAGAGAGAGAGAGAGAGAGATTACGATCATTGACGGGGACCGGAAACTCGACCCACGACTCCGGGCACTTCACGAGATCCCTCACGAACCCAACAACCTCCTCCCTGACCTCACCGAGACCGTCGCCCCCACCGCCTCCCCCGCCGCCGCGGCCGCCCGAGTCCCTCTCTTTCCCGACCCCGGGCCTCCGCAAGACGCTGGAGAGCCTCGACATGCCGCTCCTAAACACCCCGCCGGCCTCCGGGAGATCGCCCGCCCGGGATTCCGGGGAGCTAGGGTTGAGGGAATGGGGGGAGGAGGGAGGGGAGTCGGCGTAGGTGGTGGCGAGGAGCGGGGAGAGGAAGCAGGCGATGTCGAGGAGGTGGCGGCCGATCTCGGAGAGGTCGTCCTTCACCCCCCGGAGGCCCCGAGCCATGGCCGATGAAATTTAGGGTTAGGGTTTGGGGGGAGAGGAGGAATTGGGAGGAAGAAAGAAAGTGTTCGGGAGAGTTGTTGTAGAAGTAGCATATGGAGATTCTTCCGGAGACGGGAAAAGAAAGTACCGAAATATTGGGTTATATTATTAAACGTATACTCTTTTCGGACGATTGGCGATTGCTTTTGTGATTGTCATTTTTTCTATAATTGAGGGGTGTTTTTGGATAGATGGAATAGATGGACGGACGGACCGCGCTCGTGATATTTAGAAAAAAAAAAACATTTTAGGTATCTATTTTGGAGATTTAATCATAATTAGAGGATATAGAAAAATTTAAACATTTTTTTTCTCCATTTTGGACTTATAATGTGTAAGTTATCATGTTTACTCAAACATTTGTGTGAATCCTCGTTCGCACGGACAACTTCATGATCGTCACGGACGTCCGC
>JAYESA010001453.1:0-45377 GCA_036927795.1 Iris macrosiphon
GATGGCACCAGCCAACTTTTTTTTTAATTAGTTTGGAGCAAACAAAATGGTGTCACTCACTCAAATTTCTTTTAAAATAATAAATTAGTTTGAAAAAACAACTGACGTCACTCCAATTTTTTTTAAAATATTGGACGCCATCTTTTTTGGCGCCAAACATAAATTTATTTATTTATTTTGATGTCATCTTTGTTGACGTCAGTTTCCTTTACTCGTAATTTTATCAAATTTTTTCTCTTTACAACAATTTAATAAAAAATCTACCCGTTTCATAAAGTTTTTTTTTTTTTCATGCCCATAGCCTAATTATGCATCTGGCTGTCACGAATACATCGAATGGGCCCTTTGTTGTTTGTTTGGTGTCAACATATTGGCTGCGAGTTTCTTTCTGATCGTTAGCGGACAAAGCGTTAGTTAAACTTTAAAACAAGGAAGCAGCTGACTTAAGCAGCATATAATTCTCTTTTATTATGCTTAAAAAATTCGTATGATGAAGCTAGAGACTTTAAATACTACTAAGATATTTAAGTGCAATGTCATGGGCACCAAAGAAAAATAATTCAACACTGTTAGAATAAACGTAGAAAAATGAAGAAAAAAAATAGAAAAGAAGAATATTTTATTAGTGTACTCACATAATGGGAGGAAAAGACATTATTTATACGACCCAATGAAGATGTAATACTAATCTCTAACCAATGTGGTACTAAAAATAAAGTGAAAATCTAACCCTTTAGTAACCCACGTTATAACACTCCCCTTTGGATGACCACCATCTCTAAGCCTATTAATTCGTTAAAACTTTGCCAGAAAAATTTATTAGGACAAAACATGTACGAAAGAAAAGAGTACAATCTTTAGGATGACTTATATAGGTGTTAGACACGCTTAATGTTGTCTCATTAAAACCTTGTCAGGAAAAATCCAATAGAAAAAGATTCATGACTAAGGAAAAAGAGTACAACACGTTATAGTCCATACAAAATGTAACTCCCCCTGAAAACAATCACTCCTCCTGATGATGTTGATCCTGAATAGTCAGCTGATGAAGACGTCGTCGCATTTCAATTCCATTAACTAGTTTCTGAAAAGTTGGCTTTGGCAACGATTTGGTGAACAAGTCTGCAAGATTATCACTTGAGCGAACTTGTTGGGCGTCAATATCAAAGTTCTTCTGAAGCTCATGAGTATAGAAAAACTTCGGTGAGATGTGCTTGGTCATGTCTCCTTTAATGAATCCACCTTGAATTTGTACAATACATGCTACATTATCCTCATGAATAACAGTTGGAGTATCTGTGGTAGGAAAAATGTGGCAGGAGCTACGAATGTGTTGAATCAACGATCTCAGCCAAATACATTCTCTACTGCTTCATAGAGAGCCAATATTTCTGAGTGATTTGAGGAGGTAGCAACCATTGTCTGTTTTGTTTAACGCCAAGAAATAACTGCATTGCTATTAAGAAACACATCCAGTTTGTGAACGACCTTTATGGGGATTAGATAAATAACCTGAATCTGCAAAGCCAACTAGATTCGCGATGTCAGATAAACCACAAGTATAAAATAATTTTATGTCGGTAGTTCCATGAAGATATCTCATCACATGTTTAATGTCATTCCAATGTCTGTGAGTTGGTGCCGAACTATATCTAGCCAACAGATTGACAGAGAATGATATGTCTGGCCATGTACATTGTGATAGATACATTAATGCCCCAATGGCACTAAGGTACGGTACTTCGGGTTCTAACATCATTTCATTGTCGTCCTTAGGACGATATGGATCTTTATTGATATCTAAAGATCGAACAACCTTTGGAGTGCTAAGGGGATGGGCTTTATCCATATTGAACTGTTTCAATATATTTTCTGTGTATTTGGATTGATGCACTAAAATTCCATTAGTGCAATGCTCAATTTGTAATCCGAGACAATATTTCGTCTCTGAGATCTTTTATCTCGAACTTCTTTTTCAGATAGTTTGCAGTCTCATTGATTTCATGTCTTGTCCCAATCAAGTTTATGTCATCGACATATACTACAACTATAGCGAAACCCTCCTTAGATTTCTTTATAAAGACACATTGGCATATAGAGTTATTCCCATATCCCTCCTTTTTCATATATTTACTAAGACGGTTGTGACACATCCTTCCAGATTGTTTCATACCGTACAATGAACGTCATAGCTTTATGGAATGCATGTTCTTAGCTTTTGAGCTGGGTAGGTTAAATCCATCCGAGATTTTCATATAGATATTGTTATCTAAATCACCATATAGATAGGCTATTATAACATACATAAGTCTCATGTCCAACTTTTTCTCAACTGTCAGACTTATCAAATAACGGAACGTTGTTGCATCCATTAGGGGAGAATACTATAGAAGCATGAAAAATCTATAGTCATGCATGCAGGCCGCATAGTCATCCCCCATGCGGCCTGGACAGACAAAGAGAGCCGAGTCACATACATGACCTCTGACACGGCTCCCAAAGGTCTGTCACAGTTCCAAATAAAAGCATTTATTGCTCTGACTGTCTCAAAAAGTGTGAAAGAGACGGCGACACACAATCCGACAGAAAATTCACGTCAGGCATTAATGACTTCGTCAGACGCACAGAGCCACGCGTCAAATACTCTACAGCCTTGCCTCTTTGCGGCCACGACTCCATGCAGTTAACATATGCGGCCTCAACCATATGCAGCCACAATATCCATCAGACCAAGGAGCCGCATAAAAGCTCTTTTTTACTCAACAACCGAGGCGTCTGACACATCAATCATGAAGCCGAGATGTTTTCAAAATTCGTACAAATGACAGCTCAAGAAAAGACAAAGAAGTCACATCAACTCATTAATGACTTTGTCAGAATGCACAAATCCACGCGTCGAATACTTTGTGGCCCGCCAACATGCGGCCAGAGTGTCCATTCGACCAAGGCCCAAACGAGAACACGTATGCAGCTACATGACCTGTAACACCCCGTTCCGCTCAAGCGGACTGCCGTCTCAAACGGCAATCGTGCAGCTGTCCCGACCCGCTTTGCCTCAAAGGAGAAGCAAAGGATATCCAGACTTGCCCCTACAGGAATCCGGCTTGGACTTTCAGACGCTCGCTCAGACGTATCGCTCTACCGAGGCGAATCATCGCTAAGGTGGGTGGCTACGGTGAACTTGTCTTTGCTTAGCCAGCACACATAAAATCTGGAATATTCATGCTAGTCGCTAGGTGATCCACCCCCTGCATGCTAATAAATCCAACGCACCTAGCTAAGGGAATAATCCCAACTTGTATTTGCTATACTAGAATATGGAAAATGAAATACTGCTTATATATGTTCAGACCCTCGCATGCTAAGTCCCCTAACGGTTTCAACTCTCGGCTTACCTTCGGGTCCGAGCAACGTGCCTGCTTATGTTCCTTAGAAACGCATGCTTGTCTGCTTGAATGTTGCCTTGTTTTCATCCAACTCCGGGAGACTACTAAGTAGTCGTTCCGTGCATGTTTGACCCTGCAAGTATCCGGGACCGTTAGGTCACCAGGCAGCCCCGAACCAGGGGAATGCATCAAGACAAGTTAATCACTGTACAGAATCATGATTCAAGCACCTCCTGTAATCGTGCACTACTGTACTACTGTTATACTGTTCTACTGTACCACTGTACCACTGTACTCCTGTTCTACAGTACTCGAGTATCTAGTGAAGGGGAAACTGACCCTGACCCTGACCTGTATGTCGCGGACAACTCGAAAATGAGACATAGTTCCACGGACGGTCTCCGGGGCACAGGGGCCGCTCCGATCCGGATGGAACTCCACTATTTCAGCCAACTGTACTGGACGAGATAGTGTGCAGCGCCTACCGTTCTTTCGCTGCATACCATCCGCTCCATGGCTGAACTTACTGTATAGTCTATTATACTAAACGAGATGGCTTGTAGCACCACTGTACTTTCGTTGCAAACTACTCTCGTTTAAGACTAGTGTCCTTTATGGCTATGCCAGCGACTCATGTTCATATAGATAAGTCATCCTCGCTTAGCGGCTATCCGCGTGCGAGTCACTGCATCACATAAATGAACAACTGAACACCTGAACGATCATGTTAAACGACCATCGTGTTTGCATATGCTTGCCTCCTGAATGTTTATACATGCCTCTGCTCGAATTAACAAGTTGCCTTAATGTTTGCCTTAGACAGGGAAGGAGATGGTAAGTTGGTAAGTCTCGCCGTGTTTCCTCTAACATCGCACGGCGCACTGCCCGACACGTTAGGCTATTCTATATTTGCATGAAATTGATCCTAAGGCAACTAGAAAGACAACTTAATAGTTATGCATGAAACCTGTATTACGTGTTTGGATTTGTCGAGCGGGCGAGTAGCTTCCCCACCAGTGCATTCAATGTACTGATAATCCACCAGTTTGTATGCAGGGTGCGGGAGAACCTCGTTCGGTGCGGATGCCTCCTTCGTGCGTGCTAAGGCCAGGAGTTCCCTCTGAAGCCTTGCAACGGTGCGTCCGGGACTTAAGCACATATACAAGACATAATGTTGGAGCGTCGCCTGACCATCGCCTGTACAATCATTCCACAATTGTAGCCACTTGGCACGCTTTTACTGTTTCAGAGAGAAAGGCTTGAGCGACTTGTAATCTCGGCTATACGCCGCCTGTAACACATGTTTATATCAATAAAGAGTTGCTTTACTTCAACTTGTGTTTCAATGCTTCCGTTATATTTGTCGACTCAGTGAACCTGTTACCGATCGCCTATGCGTTCATGACTCCGCTGCACTCGGACAATCTGTGCGACTCTGTGGCTTAGAACTCTTGCCGCCAGCCAATGAACCATGGCCTTGCACGGGCGTGGCTCACGCTCGTGCGGCATCACGCCCGGATGGGTTAAGCGATCGTTCCGCGGGAGCGCTGGCGAGGGTGATTCCCGTCTAGCGGGAACGGCCGATTGCCTGCGGGAGATCGGGGCGTGACAGAATGGTATCAGAGCCTGGCTTCTACGCCTTTGGAATTCTATTCGATATCTCTGTTTTGAAAGCTCGTTCGTGGGTTATGTGCACGCTCTCTCTCAATGCCTCGATGGGATGTTCCAACAATAAGTCTAAATACTTTCAAAATACGTTTTGAATGTTATGCTTGCTTGTCTGGTTGTATGCTGCGAGTGGCCTTTGTGCCAACCTGTGCGAACCCTTGAGAATATCGCTAGTAGCTTGTCCGATTTTCACTAACCCTAAGTTTGGTTGAATGCATCTATTCGAGGGACGCCTTGAACTAGTGCACCATCCAAGACTTAAGAAAAGGTGAAACTCGAGTACTGAGACTTCGCTATCACTAAGCTGGTTGACGTGCTCACACTAGAAATGCATGTCGAAGGTGCGCACGATCCAGTCTAAGCGATATGCTGATTTCGACGCTTGTGCAAGTGAATATCCAAATGAACAAGTACAACGACTTTTCTAGGATTGCCTCAACCCTAGATTACTGCTTGTCCTTAGAAAGTCTCGAGGACGAGACTTTTTCTAAGTTGGGTAGGATGTAACACCCCGTTCCGCTCAAGCGGACTACCGTCTCAAACGGCAATCGTGCAGCTGTCCTGACCCGCTTTGCCTCAAAGGAGAAGCAAAGGATATCCAGACTTGCCCCTACAAGAATCTGGCTTGGACTTTCAGAGGCTCGCTCAGACGTATCGCTCTACCGAGACGAATCATCGCTAAGGTGGGTGGCTACGGTGAACTTGTCTTTGCTTAGCCAGCACACATAAAATCTGAAATATTCATGCTAGTCGCTAGGTGATTCACCCCCTGCATGCTAATAAATCCAACGCACCTAGCTAAGGGAATAATCCCAACTTGTATTTGCTATACTAGAACATGGAAAATGAAATACTGCTTATATATGTTCAGACCCTCGCATGCTAAGTCCCCTAACGGTTTCAACTCTCGGCTTACCTTCGGGTCCGAGCAACGTGCCTGCTTATGTTCCTTAGAAACGCATGCTTGTCTGCTTGAATTTTGCCTTGTTTTCATCCAACTCCGGGAGACTACTAAGTAGTCGTTCCGTGCATGTTTGACCCTGCAAGTATCCGGGACCGTTAGGTCACCAGGCAGCCCCGAACCAGGGGAATGCATCAAGACAAGTTAATCACTGTACAGAATTATGATTCAAGCACCTCATGTAATCGTGCACTACTGTACTACTGTTATACTGTTCTACTGTACCATTGTACCACTGTACTCCTGTTCTATAGTACTCGAGTATCTAGTGAAGGGGAAACTGACCCTGACCCTGACCTGTATGTCGCGGACAACTCGGAAATGAGGCATAGTTCCACGGACGGTCTCCGGGGCACTGGGGACGCTCCGATCCGGATGGAACTCCACTGTTTCAGCCAACTGTACTGGACGAGATAGTGTGCAGCGCCTACCATTCTTTCGCTGCATACCATCCGCTCCATGGCTGAACTTATTGTATAGTCTACTGTACTAAACGAGATGGCTTGTAGCACCACTGTACTTTCGTTGCAAACTACTCTCGTTTAAGACTAGTGTCCTTTATGGCTATGCCAGCGACTCATGTTCATATAGATAAGTCATCCTCGCTTAGCGGCTATCCGCGTGCGAGTCACTGAATCGCATAAATGAACAACTGAACACCTGAACGATCATGTTAAACGACCCTCGTGTTTGCATATGCTTGCCTCCTGAATGTTTATACATGCCTCTGCTCGAATTAACAAGTTGCCTTAATGTTTGCCTTGGACAGGGAAGGAGATGGTAAGTTGGTAAGTCTCGCCGTGTTTCCTCTAACATCGCACGGCGCACTGCCCGACACGTTAGGCTATTCTATATTTGCATGAAATTAATCCTAAGGCAACTAGAAAGATAACTTAATAGTTGTGCACGGAACCTGTATTACGTGTTTGGATTTGTCGAGCGGGCGAGTAGCTTCCCCACCAGTGCATTCAATGTACTGATAATCCACCAGTTTGTATGCAGGGTGCGGGAGAACCTCGTTCGGTGCGGATGCCTCCTTCGTGCGTGCTAAGGCCAGGAGTTCCCTCTGAAGCCTTGCAACGGTGCGTCCGGGACTGAAGCACATATACAAGACATAATGTTGGAGCATCGCCTGACCATCGCCTGTACAATCATTCCACAATTGTAGCCACTTGGCACGCTTTTACTGTTTCAGAGAGAGAGGCTTGAGCGACTTGTAATCTCGGCTATACGCCGCCTGTAACACATGTTTATATCAATAAAGAGTTGCTTTACTTCAACTTGTGTTTCAATGCTTCCGCTATATTTGTCGACTCAATGAACCTGTTACCGATCGCCTATGCGTTCATGACTCCGCTGCACTCGGACAATCTGTGCGACTCTGTGGCTTAGAACTCTTGCCGCCAGCCAATGAACCATGGCCTTGCACGGGCGTGGCTCACGCTCGTGCGGCATCACGCCCGGATGGGTTAAGCGATCGTTCCGCGGGAGCGCTGGAGAGGGTGATTCCCGCCTAGCGGGAACGGCCGATTGCTTGCGGGAGATCGGGGCGTGACATGACCCATGCGGCCTCGCCAACATGGGCCAGAGCATCCATTCGACCAAGGCACAAACGATAGCACGTATGCGGTTACATGACCCATGCGGCCTCGTCAACATGCGACCTAGTTGTTGTACGGCCTCCAGCTCACAAGATCTTTCCGTTATAACTGTAGAGATCATCGCACAGTTGGTGTTGACTACATGTCCAGCTTACCAAGTCACGTCCACAATGGGTTGATAACAACCCCGAGATCTCGTCAACAACATATCTCAACCAAGACCACGTGACAATCTGACCATGGCTTGAGGCAACAGTTACAACCGTATTCCGTTGGAGGAGCCTTATACGGCCACTGAACAGAGGCATATGCGGTACCCATAGTCCATCATCACGATGGCTATAAATAGGAGCAACTTGAACGTTCTAAAGGTCGACTTTTTCTGCCTTAGAGAGAGACTGGACCAAGAAAAGAATGCGGGCTATCTGCGGATTTACACTCAAGCAAGAGAGAATAGCTTGTGCATCGGATCGTCCACGGAGTAAAGAGAGTTGCTACACTCTTAAGCCTCCATCTTCACCCCCCAGAAAATAAATTTGTACTTAGATCGTCTTATAGGACTTCTATGTAGTTTTTTTTAGTTTGTTAATCAAATCCAGTTCTTTCAAGTTCTCTTTTTGATTTAAATGGCAAACACGATGGCGAATCTGCTGGGGACGTCTTTCTCCCCTGATGAGAAAGCTGTGGCACAATCCGACGCAGCCAAGCTTGGGT
Organism: Iris macrosiphon; assembly: GCA_036927795.1. Taxonomy (NCBI): domain Eukaryota; kingdom Viridiplantae; phylum Streptophyta; class Magnoliopsida; order Asparagales; family Iridaceae; genus Iris; species Iris macrosiphon. The sequence goes on from JAYESA010001453.1 coordinate 8,331, forward strand.
CCACTCAAAGTATGATGGTAGTCCGCTTTGATCAGCAGGCTTTCGAGGACATGCTCTCTGGGGACAACGCAAGAAGGAGTTCAGGGGTAATATGGACGTAAACCAAGAGTTTGCCATATCCATATTACCTCTGAGTAAACTTCCTGGCCTTGACCATCGATCATCACATCCGTACCCAATTCAGAGTATGCCCGCAGTGCTAAGTCCACAAAATTTATCACGTCCATATTACCTCTGATAGGGTTTGTTTCGAATCTATTACTTGTACCCCAAGTGCGCAAAAGTATAATAGGTCCACCAAAATCCTCCAGTGGGATGTCTTTACTATCCACAAAACCTATCACGTCCATATTACCTCTGATAGGGTTTGTTTCGAATCTATTACTTGTACCCTGTCACGTCCCGATCTCCCGCAGGCAATCGGCCGTTCCCGCTAGGCGGGAATCACCCTCGCCAGCGCTCCCGCAGAACGATCGCTTAACCCATCCGGGCGTGATGCCGCACGAGCATGAGCCACGCCCGTGCAAGGCCATGGTTCATTGGCTGGCGGCAAGAGTTCTAAGCCACAGAGTCGCACAGATTGTCCGAGTGCAGCGGAGTTTAGGAACGCATAGCGATTCGGTAACAGGTTCACTGAGTCGACAATTATAGCGGAAGCATAGAAACACAAGTTGAAGTAAAGCAAGCTCTTTTATTGATATAATCTTGTGTTACAGGCGGCATATAGCCGAGATTACAAGTCGCTCAAGCCTCTCTCTCTGAAACAGTAAAAGCGTGCCAAGTGGCTACAACTGTGGAATGATTGTACAGGCGATGGTCAGGAGATGTTCACAACTTATGTCTTGTATATGTGCTTCAGTCCCGGACGCACCGTTGCTTTGGAGTATTATCCACGCCTTAGCACGCACGTTGGAGGCGTCCGCACCGCACGAGGTTCTCCCGCACCCTGCATACAAACTGGTGGATTATCAGTACATTGAATGCACTGGTGGAGAAGCTACTCGCCCGCTCGACAAATCCAAACACGTAATACAGGTTCCGTGCACAACTATTAAGTTGTCTTTCTAGTTGCCTTAGGATCAGTTTCATGCAGATATTGAATAGCCTAACGTGTCGGGCAGTGCGTCGTGCGATGTTAGAGAAAACACGGCGAGACTTACCAACTTACCATCTCCTTCCCTTTCCAAGGCAAACATTGAGGCAAACATCGTTAATTCAAGCACGGGCAAGTATAAAATTCAGGAGGCATAGCATATGCAAACATGAGGGTCATTTTAACATGATCGTTCAGGTGTTCAGTTGTTTCCTTGATGCGATGCAATGACTCGCACGCGGATAGCCGCTAAGCGAGGATGACTTATCTATATGAACGTTAGTCGCTGGCAAAGCCATAAAGGACCATTTAGTCTTTGAACAAGGATGGTGTGCAACGAAGCACGTGAGACGCTACACGCCATCATGTCCGCATGTGAGACTATCGTGATGTTCCATCCGGATCGGAACGGTCCCAGTGCCCCGGTGACCGCCCGTGGAACCGTTAAACCTTGTTTCCAAGTTGTCCGTGACATGCAGGTCAGGATCAAGGTCAGTTCAATCCACAACTTGAATGATAATCCATGATTCGTGATCTGAACGAGCGTTTGCTCCAAGAGCTGAGATTCGTTCGTTACGTGACGTGATTCTCGTTCAGACATAAACTTGATGTGATTATCATTCAGTTGTCACGTTAAGGATTCACGTTCAGTATTCGTTACCCTGATGCGTGCCCCTGGTTCGGGGATTGCCTTGGCGACCTAATGGTCCCGGATACTTGCAGGTTCGTTCAGGCACGGAACGACTACGTAATAGTCTTCCGGGGTTTGCATGAAAATACGGTAACATTCAAGCAGACAAGCATGCGTTCTAAGGAACATAATCAGCACGTTTGCTCGGGCCCGAAGGTATTCCGAGAGATGAAACCGTCAAGGGACTTAGCATGCGAGGGTCTGAGTATAAGCAGTATTTCATTTCCATGTTCTAGCAAGCAATACAAGTTGGGATTATTCCCTTAGCTAGGTGCGTTGGATTTATTAGCATGCAGGGGGTGATTCACCTAGCGACTAGCATAAATATTCCAGATTTTATGTGTGCTGGCTAAGCAAAGACAAGTTCACCGTAGCCACCCACCTTAGCGATGATTCACCTCGGTAGAGCGATACGTCTGAGCGAGCCTCTGAAAGCCTAAGCCGGATTCCTGTAGGGACAAGTCTGGATATCCTTCGCTTCTTGATCGAGGCAAAGCAGGTCGGGACAGCTGCACGATTGCCGATTGAGACGGCAGTCCGCTTGAGCGGAACAGGGTGTTACATCCTACCCAACTTAGAAAAAGTCTCGTCCTCGAGACTTACTAAGGACAAGCAGAAATCTAGGGTTGAGGCAATCCTAGACAAGTCGTTTGTACTTGTTTTATTTGGATATTCACTTGCACAAGCTTCGAAATCAGCATACCGCTTAGACTGGATCGTGCGCACCTTCGACATGCATTTCTAGTGTGAACACGTCAACCAGCTTAGTGATAGCGAAGTCTCAGCACTCGAGTTTCACCTTTTCTTAAGTCTTGGATGGTGCACTAATTCAAGGCGTCCCTCGAATAGATGCATTCAACCAAACTTAGGGTTAGTTAAAATCGGACAAGCTACTAGCGATACTCTCAAGGGTTCGCACAGGTTGGCACAAAGGCCACTCGCAGCATACAACCAGACAAGCAAGCATATCATTCAAAACGTATTTTAAAAGTATTTAGACTTATTGTTGGAACATCCCATCGAAGCATTGAGAGAGAGCGTGCATATAACCCACGAACGAGCTTTCGAAACAGAGATATCGAATCGAAGTCCAAAGGCGTAGAAGCCAGGCTCTGATACCAACCTGTCATGCCCCGATCTCCCGCAGGCAATCGGCCGTTCCCGCTAGGCGGGAATCACCCTCGCCAGCGCTCCCGCGGAACGATCGCTTAACCCATCCGGGCGTGATGCCGCACGAGCGTGAGCCACGCCCGTGCAAGGCCATGGTTCATTGGCTGGCGGCAAGAGTTCTAAGCCACAGAGTCGCACAGATTGTCCGAGTGCAGCGGAGTTTAGGAACGCATAGCGATTCGGTAACAGGTTCACTGAGTCGACAATTATAGCTGAAGCATAGAAACACAAGTTGAAGTAAAGCAAGCTCTTTTATTGATATAATCTTGTGTTACAGGCGGCATATAGCCGAGATTATAAGTCGTTCAAGCCTCTCTCTCTGAAACAGTAAAAGCGTGCCAAGTGGCTACAACTGTGGAATGATTGTACAGGCGATGTTCACAACTTATGTCTTGTATATGTGCTTCAGTCCCGGATGCACCGTTGCTTCGGAGTGTTGTCCACGCCTTAGCATGCACGTTGGAGGCGTCCGCACCGCACGAGGTTCTCCCGCACCCTGCATACAAACTGGTGGATTATCAGTACATTGAATGCACTGGTGGGGAAGCTACTCGCCTGCTCGACAAATCCAAACACGTAATACAGGTTCCGTGCACAACTATTAAGTTGTCTTTCTAGTTGCCTTAGGATCAGTTTCATGCAGATATTGAATAGCCTAACGTGTCGGGCAGTGCACCGTGCGATGTTAGAGAAAATACGGTGAGACTTACCAACTTACCATCTCCTTCCCTGTCCAAGGCAAACATTGAGGCAAACATCGTTAATTCAAGCACGGGCAAGTATAAAATTCAGGAGGCATAGCATATGCAAACATGAGGGTCGTTTTAACATGATCGTTCAGGTGTTCAGTTGTTTCCTTGATGCGATGCAATGACTCGCACGCGGATAGCCGCTAAGCGAGGATGACTTATCTATATGAACGTTAGTCGCTGGCAAAGCCATAAAGGACCGTTTAGTCTTTGAACAAGATGGTGTGCAACGAAGCACGTGAGGCGCTACACGCCATCCTGTCCGCACGTGAGACTATCGTGATGTTCCATCCGGATCGGAACGGTCCCAGTGCCCCGGTGACCGCCCGTGGAACCGTTAAACCTTGTTTCCAAGTTGTCCGCGACATGCAGGTCAGGATCAGGGTCAGTTCAATCCACAACTTGAATGATAATCCATGATTCGTGATCTGAACGAGCGTTTGCTCCAAGAGCTGAGATTCGTTCGTTACGTGACGTGATTCTCGTTCAGACATAAACTTGATGTGATTATCATTCAGTTGTCACGTTAAGGATTCACGTTCAGTATTCGTTACTCTGATGCGTGCCCCTGGTTCGGGGATTGCCTTGGCGACCTAATGGTCCCGGATACTTGCAGGTTCGTTCAGGCACGGAACGACTACGTAATAGTCTTCCGGGGTTTGTATGAAAACACGGTAACATTCAAGCAGACAAGCATGCGTTCTAAGGAACATAATCAGCACATTTGCTCGGGCCCGAAGGTAGTCTGAGAGATGAAACCGTCAAGGGACTTAGCATGCGAGGGTCTGAGTATAAGCAGTATTTCATTTCCATGTTCTAGCAAGCAATACAAGTTGGGATTATTCCCTTAGCTAGGTGCGTTGGATTTATTAGTATGCAGGGGGTGATTCACCTAGCGACTAGCATAAATATTCCAGATTTTATGTGTGCTGGCTAAGCAAAGACAAGTTCACCGTAGCCACCCACCTTAGCGATGATTCGCCTCGGTAGAGCGATACGTCTGAGCGAGCCTCTGAAAGCCTAAGCCGGATTTCTGTAGGGACAAGTCTGGATATCCTTTGCTTCTTGATCGAGGCAAAGCAGGTCGGGACAGCTGCACGATTGCCGATTGAGACGGCAGTCCGCTTGAGCGGAACAGGGTGTTACATACCCCAAGTACAAAAAAGGGTAATAGGTCCACCAAAATTCTCCAGCGGGATGTCCTTACTATCCACAAAACCTATCACGTCCATATTACCTCTGATAGGGTTTGTTTTGAATCTATTACGTGTACTCCAAGTGCGAAAAAGGGTAATAGGTCCACAAAAATTCTCCAACGGGATGTCCTTACTATCTATAAAACTTATCACGTCCATATTACCTCTGATAGGGTTTATTTCAAATCAATTACTTGTACCCCAAGTGCGTAAAACGGTAATAGGTCTACGAAAATCCCCCAGTGGAATGTCCTCAAGATCGTACCTAACCCCTCGGTATGACTATTGATTAGCTCACGTCTACGTCACCTCTGAGCTATCATCCTCCCCCGAGAGTCTACTATGTCCAAGTGAACTCCGAGCAAACCTCTCCCTACGAATATCACCAGTCGTCAACTCAAGTTATCACCTGCCCTTAAACTTAAGTGCGGCAACGGTGTTAAGTCTACCAAACTTGCCACGACCATACCACCTCTGACAAGGCCTATTTTGAACTTATTACTTGAACCCTAGTGTGCAAAAAGTAATAATTCCACCAAAAATCCCCCAGTGGGATGTCCTCAGGACCGTACCTAACCTCTCAGTATGGCCATTGATCAACTCACGTCTACGTCATCTCTGAGCTATCGTCCTCACATCCTCCCCCGAGAGTCTGCCATGTCCAAGTAATCTCTGAGCAAACCTCTCCCTACGACTATCACTAGTCATCAACTCAACTTATCACCTGCCCTTAAACTTAAGTGCGTCAACGGTGTTAAGTACACGAAACTTGCTACAACCATACCACCTCTGGCAAGGCCTATTTCAAACTTATTACTTGCACCCTAGTGCGTAAGAAGTAATAAGTCCACCTGAGATTCCCCAGCGGGATATCCTTAAAAAGCCACGGTATTGTACTACATTCATATTACCTCAAGTACGATATCCAAAGCTAACACAAATGAATAGCAAAACAGATAAGATAACTTTTATTTGTCTCCACAAAGAGAGATTAAAAGCAAAACTACATTTTAGGGGATTATCAAGATCCCAAGCCCGAGCGCAAAATAAAGGTACAAAAAATAAAAGAAAAATACCGGTGCTATGAGTCGGAGCATAACTCTGCTATCCGCTCATGGAGACGAGCAATATGGCCATCCAGGCATCTCCGAGCCCGGCGCTCAACTTCTCGGGCCATAACCTCTGGATCCTCGTAGCAAGCGTAGGACTCGTGTCTATCCTCTAGTTGTTGCACCAGAACCTCAACGCCAACCGTGTTCTGTGTTGTTTGGCTCGCCTAAGTACGGATGGCCTCCTCTTCCTGCTGGGACTTTCGCAGCCTATTTTTCGTTGCATCAAGCTCAATCTGGAGCAGGCCAATCTGCTCGATTAGGTCCTTTTGCCGAGAAAGGCACTCCTCTCTGAGATCACCCAGCCGGTTACGCCTCTTCCGCAAAATTCGGAGATCACGCTACAGGCACTCCATAGACGAAGCAAAGAAGGTCTTCTCTGTCTTCATCTTCTTTGAGAACTTGTTATATTCGTAAAAGATCAATATTTCTATGTCAAGGGCTGTTGATACTGTCGTAGCTCTGTTAGGCATCTCTCTACATCCTGCAGTTTATGGCCCAGAAAGTTGGCCATCTGCTCAAAGCCAGGGTACCCCTCAAAGAATGGACCTGGCCCTCAGCAAAGTGCCTTATCCAGGTGAAAGATATATTGTGCTCCAACACACCCTCGATGCCCTTCTTCAAGAACATGTGGAAGCTCCGGATAGAAAGTTTGACGGTCTCGTCAATCTCTTCTAATGTAGCCGGAGTCAAGGGTGGCGAGATTGAAGAAGAGGCCATAGGTGCGGCAGGCAGCACAACAGTGCTAAAAAACCTCGAAGGCGAAACAACAGTAGAGGAGCAACCAGCGATCCTATCTGCGAGCCAATCTTTTATGGATGCCCGAAGAGCCTGGATGCCCGGTAGTTGATCCACAGATGGTGGAGTATTACCAAGACTGGGAACAGAAGTAGCAGGGTGCCTCGCCACATCGGCTCCCTCCAGTACGCCATCCCTGATCACGTCGCGATGGCTTCGGGAGGTGACACAGCAACCTCAAGAGGGGGAACAACCTCATAACGACGGTTCACCATCCCATTATCCAAAGAAGCTTCAGTCACGGAGTCCCCGACAACAACAGCTGGAGGAACAGCCACCGCACCAAAAGAACCCGTATTTCTGAGGGGTCCTGGACAGACTACGCAGGGTTTCCTCCACCTCAAGAAGAACGGAGGAGAGATCCAGACCTCCTCGGATCAATCCCACCACCTTGTTCTTCTTCAACTTCTTTCTCGACGGCCACATCCACAGTCTGCAAGGGAAAGATAGGGTCTGCGAAACCAGAGCAACCGGTAATCAGCTTTACTCGAAGAATCGAGAGTTGAAGCCAAAAAATCTGATCTTCCGTCAAGTTATAAGATGACATACCAGAGGGAGGTGGCGTAGGTTGTGACCCGTCCAGCGATGTCGTAACCATCCCCATGGCTTCTATATCGTCCACGGATATGTGCTCCAAACTCAAAAGGGGTATAAGGCTGCTCTGCCAAACGCTCATCCAAGCCCCGAGCTCCCAAAGCCTCAGGTGTTGGTTCTGATACACCTACGTCGAAATTCGGAGAAGATTCCTCCTCCGGTTCGACATAGGAAACCACCGAAGCGGTTGTCCGCCGAGGATGGCCCTTTCTCTCCTGCGCCTGCAAACGATCGAACAAACCAGAGGAAAGATATTCATAAAGAGGACCGGAAAGGATCAAACTAAGAGGCTTTACGGATACCGCCATAAAATTTAAATTGAGTCCTGCTTCAAAAACCATTAGTGTGAGGGGTCCTACCTCTCCACTTACATGAGACTTTGACTTCACCGTGGGTCCCGCCGCTGCGACCACTTCAGTCCTTGCTTTCTTTGAGTAGCGAGCATGTGGAGCCCCTGCTTTCGACTTACGCTTAGCAGGCAAAGGATCATCGAAAGCAGATATCGTCACCTCCTCCCCAGTGGATGTCTCCAACTCTACAAGTAGGGGCCTAGCAACCCTCTTGCCTTTCTTAGACATTCGAAGACCCTTGGCGTCGAGTGGCATCAGCATAGTACCTTCAATATACCTCCTCTCCACTTTGAAGCCGGACGGCGGAGCATTAATCGACCAATAGTACCATGCAGCCGTGTACAGGATTCTGGGGTCGGCCCCGGCTATTGGTAACTAGAATTTAACCTGAGTGTGTGTGGCATTATAGTAACTCCACACCTGAGCTTCGTCCAATAGACTCCCATGATGACCAAGGGAGGCGCTCAGATGGCCCAGTAAAAATTGACTATACCCAAAATGGCGGGCAAACCGGCTAGGTAGGTACGGCTCCACGAAGACCACTTCCCGATTTCGGTATACTAGGTGGGAAGGTCGAATGGCCTGGAGCCAACGAAAAAGCTTCTTCGACATGGTCCGAGTGCCTACCCCAGCATCCTTGTGAACATAATTCCTTTCCTTGTCGAAAAACTCAGGTTCGGTCGTAAAAAAGACCAGCCTGACATGGAGACCAGCTCCCTCCTACAGGCGGGGACCGATTCACAAGCTCATTTTATACTCCGATACCTGTGAATCTAGGCATCATCCTCCACCATGTCGTCATTAGGTCCGGGATGCATCAAGAAGTCATGGTGCAAGAGAATCCATCCCATCAGGTAGTGATAAGGGAGTTCAACCATGTTAAAATGCCCTTTGCCAAGATGAGCTTCCAGCTTCTGAATAAAGGATTGAAGACCATGGTGTATGCTACAAACCATAGCCTGTAGTAGGGCCAGTTTGACGCCAAAATCCAACTTCATGGCAGGGAGGATTAGGTTGCTACTGACCCTATCTATTGACCCGGAGCCGCCAGAAACTATGCAAGTGCGCAGCCAAAGCATCAGGTATCCCGTCAATACGGCCTTGGCAGATAGCTTGTGGGTGTCCGCATAAAACTAGCTGAAATCCTCGTCCGGGCTAATAATCTCATCAGGGGAATCTTCAGTTCCTTCTGATTTTGAGGATCCCTTGGCCTCTTCGTTCTCAGCAGCTAACCTCTTCAGCTTCTGAATCGAGTCAGCAATTTCCTTCTTTGACCGCGGCATCCGAACATGGATGTTGGTTGACCCTTTCTGCTCTGAAAAGAGATAGTGGGTCCACGACGGGATATGGAAAGAGGATCCCTCAGAAGAATTCTTCTTCTGCTTCTTCATCTATTGACAAATGCAGTGATGACATAGTAACTCCTGGTATACTGCCAGGATCTCTAGATTCTCCAACTCCCCCAACTTCACATTACGCGGGGAGCACTCCTCGTAGGCCATCTCACCCCAAGGATACTTAGAGACAAAATGCATCTCATGCAGAACTAATCCTATCTCACCGCCAGGCGTATAGAAAGTCCCTGTGCGGCAATTATACAACTCCATCAGAGCGACAAAGAGAGGTCGGTTCATTTTCAGGCCGTATTAGGTGCCCCTCACCGTAAAGTACAGGTTGGATGCCCTAATATTTTGCTCATATCTTTTCAGAATCTACAAGGTTAGACGACACCACGAGGTATTGTAATGTGCCCAGCTAAAAGCCCTCAGTTGCCCAGTAGGGTAAGATCCTTTCTTCGCAATTTGACGGAGAAAAGTATCCGCTGCATAGGCGCTCAAGTTCGGCCCCAACTCACTCCCAACAAAGCCGGGTTTCAATCCATGTAAGGAGTATGAGCATGCCTCCTTCTGGCTAAAAAATCCCCCTTGTTCTTTTCCCACCGGATACTGCCGGCGAGGGCCCCCTGCTGGCCAGGTGTCAGGTCCCAATCCATCTGTCGTGGACCCATCATCACCTTCAAGTTCAATAAAGGCAGATAACGCTCAAATGAGGGAAATAATATTTTTGTTTTGCGGAAGGTGAATGGTCAGTTCTCGTTAATTTCCGCAAATGTCCAGTTCTCGTTAATCTTTCCTATCTCTGGATGAATGACCTTCAGCATATCCCCAAATAGGAAGTACGGTTTCTTAAAGAAATGTTCTTCCCCCGAAAAGAACTCTCCCATATTTAGTTAACTTGGTAAAAAGGAAGGATCATGTGCAGCAATCCTCTGTTGTCACTCAAAAGGGAAATCCCTATCCACCTGACCTCGGACAGTAGAAATCAAGTCCCCTATGTTCATATCCAGAGGAAGCATGCCATGGCCAAGCACCAGTTCACCTAAGGGCGGAGTGGGTAAAGTCACTACAAAACAGCAAAGGAACATAGTCAGAGACATGAAGAAAACCTCATACGGCAGAAACCTTGATGCGGCAGAGGTTCTCATGCGGCAGAAACCCTCATGCGGCAGAGCGAATTATGCGACAGAGGATCATATGCGGCAGAGTTATGCATACGATCGCAGTCTTCATGCGGCCGAGCAACTCACGCCGGAGTGATAAGTCGGTGCATGTTCTAGATGATAATGAGTCATCCATGCGACCAACTGTGCACATGTGTCTCTATGTTCAGGGTCTTCTTCTCCAAAATGAATTTACCTAAGATCGGTGGTTGCACATCTTGGGGGAATGTGTCTGCCTTACACTTCCTCTTGCCCTTACCCCTCTTTCTAGAGACTCTCTTGGTAGTAGTGGTAGAAGAAGAACCCTTGGGAGCCATGTCGAGCAGAGCGACAGCAGGCAGTCAGCAAAGGCAAGAAGAAGAGAAAGTAAGAAAGTAAAAAAAGAAACTTTCCTCTCTCCTTAAACCTCTTTATATAGGGGAGAATATGAGGCTCAGGAAAATGATGAGACCGTTTTGTATCCCGATCCATCTCGATTCGTACGACAGAGAGAGATGAGTGTCCCCTCGTTCGTTGCGGTGCCTTGTCTTCTATGAACAACTGCTTCGTATTTTGTGTCAACAAGTGGCTCAGAATCCCTCCGAGATCAAACCAAATCTTCGCATTTATGACTTGGCAATCTGTCAGAAGTGCCTGTGCGGCAACATATATATGCGGCAACATATGTATGCGGCACGTTAAGTCTTGCGGCCGATCAACCATGATTCTTATTCAAAGTATTTCAAACTTGTCACTTTGAAACTTTGAAGGGGGTCTTGTAAAAGCATGAAAAATCTATAGTCATGTATGCATGCCGCAGAGTCATCCCCCATGCGGCCTGGACAGACAAAGAGAGCCGAGTCGCATACATGCCCTCTGACACGACTCCCAAAGGTCTGCCATAGTTCCAAACAAAAGCACTTATTGCCCTGACTGCCTCGAAAATGGTGAGAGAGATGGCGACACACAATACGACAAAAAAGTCACTTTAGGCATTAATGACTTCGTCAGAAGCACAGAACCACGTGTCGAATACTCTGCATCCTTGCCTCTTTGTGGCCTTGCCTCTCTGCGACCTCGACTCCATACAGTTCACATATGTAGCCTCAACCATATGCGGCCACAATATCCATCAGACCAATGAGCCACATAAAAGCTCATTTTTACTCAACAACCGAGACATCTAACACATCAATCATGAAGCCGAGACATTTTTGACAGTAGTGCAAATGAAAGCTCAAAAAAAGATAAATAAATTATATCAACTCATTAATGACTTCGTCAGAACGCACAGATTCATGCGGTCCTGTGGCCTCGGTGCACCGCTTCATTCATGCGGTCCCATGGCCTCGGTGGATCGTTCAGTGCAGGGAGCTAGCCTCCCTGAAGGTCCTGAAATTCTGATGCAATTACTTTAGCACCCATGTTCCCCCTAGGACGAAGCGGTCCCATGGCCTTGGTGCACCGCTTCGAGGAACCTACCCCTTGTGCACAAGTTTGTCTGTGACCATGCATGAATGAAACTAGCTAGTAGAACAAAACATACAAATACAGAAACTTGATATAGTATTGCAGAGTCATATTGATTTTCTTAGCCACTGCCCACCATACTTACTGCCCAGTTTAGGGTCTTATTGATTGTCTTAGCCACAGCCCACCATACTTACCGTCCAGACCAGGATCTTTGCCACATAATCAATTATACTACAATAGTCCAGTTCATAGTAATGGGATTATTATCTTGCTTATCTTTTTAGGTTCTTTGCTAGGTATCATTGATCATTTTTTTAAGCATGATGACTAAAAGATTTATCGAATGATCGAAGTCACTCACTAGTTGGTGAATTGCTGAGAAAGATACATCTTCTTCGCGACTTCAAGCTTTGTTCACAGGTTCACTGCATTGGCACCAACAAAGGTTCGGGATCCTTCTTCTCTTTCTTTCAGTAATTCGATATGTAAATGCGAGACAGTGAATGCATGCAATGAAAGCTGTTCATCAAAAATAATCACGAAAACGCAAATTATAAAACCAACAGTAAAAAACAACATCGAAACCCAACAACGCATGGGTCTTGAGGTATAGACCCTTATATGGAGTTCACTCCCCAAGACACCATTCACTGCATCTTGGGAGCAACTTCTAAGGATTTCATCCCATAATGAGGAACGGCTCCCAGTTTGTTTGTCCCGACCAATCGATACCGACAAAGTTTCTCCATTCTCTGATTCTGACTTGGCGATTCAGCCACTAGCCCAGTCCGTGCTCTGCAGCAGGATCAGGACACTACATATTAATACACTAACTAAAAATTTTGTCCCCGAAACTTAAAATAAAATCCACCTCCAAAATCGAATAACAAAGGAAACCTTTCCCCATATCCTTTTCGAGTTTCCATGTCGAATCATCGACGGAGTGGTTGCGCCAAAGCACGTGAACCAAGGTAACAACTCGATTCCTTAACACCTTCTCTTTCCTATCCAAGATTTGGATAGGTTCCTCCACGTAAGTCAAGTCAGCCCACAGTCTCAACTGACCGAAGTCTACCATGTGATTTAGATCATGTACGTACTTTCGTAGTTGAGAAATATGAAATGTATCATACAATTCGGCCAATGACAGTGGTAGCACGAACTGGTAGGCGACTGGACCCACTCTCTTAAGAATCTCAAACGGACCGATGAATCGATGCCTCAGCTTCCCTTTCGCGCTGAATCGCATAATTCCACGCAACGGAGATACCTTCAAGAACACATGGTCTCCGACCGTGAACTCTAACGGTCGTCGATGAATATTCGCGTAACTCTTTTGCCGACTTTGTGCCACTTTTAACTTCTTTCGAATTATGCAAATTTTCTCGATTACCTGCTCTATTAATTTTGGCCCAAGTGCTTGCCGCACCCCGACTTCATCCCAGCAGATCGGTGATCGATACTTTTGCCTGTACAATGCTTCATATGGTGCCATCGCAATACTTGATTGGTAACTGTTATTGTAGGCAAATTCTGCTAACGGCAGGTGACTATCCCAACTTGTTTCCAGATCTACGGCGCATAGGCGTAGCATGTCCTCCAAGATTTGATTAACCCGTTTGGTCTGGCCATCAGTCTGAGGATGATACGCAGAGCTAAAATACAACCGTGTGGCCAGCTCTACCTGCAGACTGCTCCAGAACTATGATATAAATCTTTCATCCCGATCTGATAAGATTGAAGCTGGCACGCCGTGTAGTCTTACTACTTCATCCAAATATAGCTGAGCCAACCGATCGACGCCTCAGGAGATCTTGATCGCGATAAAATATATCGACTTGGTCAATCTATCAACGATTACCCAAACGTATCATTCTCTCGCTGCGTCTTCGGCAAGCCAACTATAAAATCCATGAAAATGTGATCCCATTTCCACTCTGGAATAGGGAGGTTCTACAGCTCCCAACATGGTCTTTGGTGTTCTACTTTCACTTGCTGACAGGCCATACATTATGACACAAAGAGCGACATATCTTTCTTCATACCGTGCCACCAGAAGTTTGCGCGCAAGTCCTTATATATCTTGGTACTCCCCGGATATAGTGTATAAATGCATAGTGCATTTTCGTTAATATCTCCTTTCGAATATCTGTATCGTTAGGCACACACAATCTTTCCTTTACTCGCAATATTCTGCTTTTGTCTTCCGCAAAGTTGGTTGCCTTCCTTATTGAAGTCAGCTCGCGCATTTTCTCCATGTATGGATCATCCATCTATGTGAACTTGATTCATTCCAGCAAGCTCGACTCAAGGTTCATTTGAGCCAGTTGTACCCCGCGGTGTCGAACTCGGAGTTCGATACCCATATCCTTCAAATCCTGTTGTAACCGTTTGTCAACTGATAGAGACGCCATATACTTTCGGCTCAATGCATCTGCCACAACATTGACTTTGCCCGGAGTATAATCTATTGATAAATCATAATCTTTAATGAGTTCCAGCCAACGCCTCTGCCATAAATTTAATTTTTTTTGGGTGAAAAGGTACTTGAGGCTCTGATAATCCGTGTAGATCTTGCAAGCCGTACCATAAAGATAGTGCCGCCATAATTTTAATGTGAATACAAATATCGCCAATTCTAGATCATGAGTAGGATAATTCTTTTCGTGTGGCTTAAGTTGTCTCAAAGCAAAGGATATCACTTTATCTCCTTGCGTGAGTACACACCCCAAGCCTTGGCCCGATGCATCACTAAAAATCTGAAATCCCTCATCGCCTTCCGGAAGTCCAAGGATTGGAGCTGACACGAGGCATTGTTTCAATTATTGAAAATTGACTTCACAGTCATCGGTCCACTTGAATGTCACTCCCTTGTGGGTGAGGTGAGTCAGAGGCAACGCCACTATAGCAAAATCTTTCACAAATTTTCTATAATAGCCCACCAAACCAAGGAAACTTCGGACTTCGCTAGCTGACGTGGGCTGTTTCCAGTCCACCTCTGCCTTAACTTTCTTCGAATCTATCGAAACACCCTTCGACAAGATAACGTGCCCAAGGAATGACACGCTACTCATCCAAAATTTACATTTACTGAGCTTGGCATAAAGTTGGTATTCTCGTAGGGTCTGCAGTACTATTCTCAAATGGGCGGTATGATCTTCCTTGCTCTTTGAATATATTAGGATATCATCAATGAACACGACCATAAACTTATCTAAGTAGGGGCGGAAGACTCGGTTCATCATATCCATGAAGGCAGCAGGGGCATTGGTTAAACCAAACGGCATAACCAAAAACTCGTAGTGTCCATATCTCGTACGAAATGCGGACTTAGGAACATCATCTGGCTTAATCTTCAACTGATGGTAACCCGAGCGGAGATCAATCTTCGAAAATACTGTATATTGGAGTTGATCGAACAGGTCATCGATTCTAGGTAGAGGTTACTTGTTCTGAACTGTGGCTTTATTGAGTTTACGGTAGTCGATGCACAGCCACATCGTACCATCTTTCTTTTTAAAAAACAATACCGAGGCTTTCCATTGAGAGACACTGGGTCGAATGTATCTGCGATCCAACAATTCCTAAAGTTGGACCTCCAGTTCCTTTAATTCTGTGGTCATCATCATGTACGGGGCTCTAGAGATCGATCTTGTATTCAAAAATGGATCGATACAAAACTCAATCTCGCAGCCTGGTGGCATTCCAGGTATTTCGTTCGAAAACACATCCGAAAATTCGGCCATGACTTCAGTGTGAAATAGGTCGGCACCTTCCTTGCGTGTGTCTTGAATAGAAGCTAAATACCCTTCGCAACCAGAATGTAACATCCGTCGGGTGGTGGCTATAGAAATTACCATGGATGGTTTGTTCGACGCTGTACCGTACGAGTACGAGAATTTTGTCTCTCCTGATAGACGAAACACAACTCTCTTTCTCGCGCAATCGATCGTCGCACCTCAAGCACTAAGCCAATCCATTCCCAGAATATTATCATAATCCTTGATGTCGAGAACAAAGACATCCAGTGATAGGTTTCTTCCCCTAATGCATATGTAGCCATCCCTACATATCAAGTTAGCATGCATCTCTACCCCCAACAGAGTGCTAACACTAAGTCTTACATTTAACACAGATATTTTCAGTGTATGTTCCATTACATAATTAGTAGATATAAAACTATGGGTAGCACCAGAGTCAAATAGTACACGTGCAGGAATGTTATTAAATAACAGTATACCTGTCACGACCGTATCAGAAGCGAAGGCCTCCTCCCGAGTCAAAGCATAGACTCGGCCTTGCGTACCGTTTCTCTGATTCTGATTTTGCCCAGTGTGAGGTGTCCGTGAGGCTTGCCCACAATTTTGTTGATTCTGTTGTGGATGCTGCTAACGCTGAGGACCTTGATTTGCGATCGTTCCTTTGCACTCTCAAGCCTTGTGGCCTAGGAGGCCGCATTTAAAGCACCCTCCCCCAGTGACTTGGCAATCCCTAGCGATGTGTCCCTTACCGCGGCACCTATAGCAGTACGTCCCACTTTGGTTGTCCCCCTGGATGTCGTCATTTTTCTGGAGCTTCGGAGCCTCATACCTTTCCCCTGAGTTTGATCGCTTATTGTTGTAATTATGCACTGATGGTGTGACCGGAGCTAGCGCAGGATAATGTATATCCAGCTCCTTCGTGCAGCCAAAGATTCTTTGAAGGTCTTATACTTATGGATTACCACTTGCGATTGTAGAGCAGGCCTGAGTCCCTGCTCGAAGCGACGAGCCTTGGCCGCTTCATCGGCAAATATGGTACTGGAATACTGAGACAGTCGGAAAAATTTTGCCTCATACTTCTTCACAGACATATTATCCTGCTCCAGCTTGCTGAATTCTTGCTCTTTTTGGCACTGTTTCGTTGAGGAAAGGTACTATTCCGTTAAGGAAAAGTACTGTTCCAGATAGGCTTCCTTGAACATCGGCCACGTAAGCTTCGTAGCCCCATTCGCTCTAGCAAGCATGCGTTTCCGATTTTACCACCAGTAGTACGCATTGGACACCAGCAACAATTGTGCATACGACACCATCTTAAGCCCAGTTATGTTGAGGAGTTTAAGATGTTCCTCTACTTCAGCTACCCAATCCACTGCGACGGTGGCTTCTTCTGTCCCCTTGAATGGAATATTGTAAATCTTCTTGAATTCCGCAATATCTGTGGCAAAACTTTTCTTCTTCGCCGGTTGGGTTTCATTTGTCCCAACGATATCCACTTTCCTTGTAGTAGGGCTAATTCGTAGTCCCGTTCGCTCCAGCAAGCATACATTTTTGACTTTGCCACCAGTAGTGCGCATTGGATACCAGCAACAATTGTGCGCACGACACCATCTTAAGCCCAGTTATGTTGAGGAGTTCAAGATGCTCCTCTACTTCAGCTACCCAATCCACCGCGATGGTAACTTCTTCAGTCCCCTTGAACAAAATATTGTAAATCTTCTTGAATTCTGCAATATCTATGGTAAATCTTTTCTTCTTCGCCGGTTGGGTATCATCTGCCCCAACGATGTACACTGTCCTTGTAGTAGGGCTAATTGGGGCAGCCGCAAGCGTATAATTAGAATTATTAGCTACAACCGTCTACAGCTTCTGTTGTAGATTATTGATTTATCTCTGTTGGGACTCGTCCAACTTTTGTTACACTTCCAGCATGCAGAACATCCGATCCATCTGATCTGTCGAAGAAGCCGATGATGTCGGCACTCTCGAACTACCTGGGTTCCCTTGACCAGACTTCGTTATTTCTGTACCAAACAGAAGGAAAACGTTAGTCTCATAAAGTATTATGGACTTATTGTATGGAGCGTCTCATTTCACGAAAACAAAAAATTCAAGGCATCAAAATCAATCACTTGTGTCATTTTTAAAAACTCAAAAACAAGAAGTTCCCAAGGAAGTAACCGTGCTCTGATACCAATCTGTCATGCCCCGGTTCCGCAGAACCGAACATCCTCGCTTGGGCTTCCCACACCCCGGTCCTCGCTTGGCGTGATATCGTACAAGCTTGGGGTTGTGCTTGTACAAGGCATGCTCGTGCTTATTTTGTAACACAGATATTTGAAGATAGAGTATACATCATTCATAGAGAAATTAAAGACACATTTGAAATAAAAATAGCTCTTTATTGATAATTCTCTTAAATGAAAACATAAGGCCCTCGAACAGCCGAGATGAAAATGCCAGACTTGGCTTACAACTTGCAAAAATATTAAAATGAGATACCACGTTACTCCATACATCATATCCCTTATTGAAATATTAAAACTCATGGGCCACCTTCAGTTAGAGTCTTTTTCTCCACTTTGAAGCTTCAAGTGCAAGGCTTCTAAAGAGTCGGGCCAAAACCTTCAATGTTCCCTCGCAGCAGCCAAATCCCCAGCACCTGAAGATTCCCACAAACGTGGGTCAGTACACAACATGTACTGGTGAGCGGCCGCAACCAATCTCACCTAAAAAGCCAACACTAAGTAGATATGTGAAAGCAGCAGTTATTATTGTGATATTTCTATGTTGCCTTAAGTTCAATTAACAATTCATATCTCAAGAACATAAGGAACACATATATTTATCACCATATTTGGTGATTCTTACCCACGGTCATTCAGCCATCTCGGTTTATGAATAATAACTTACTCTACCTGCACAAGACATTATTAGCATGCACCTTGTCTATATGAAGGTCACTGGCCAAGCCATTACGACATTCTTGAAATTTTAGCGCCCTGTCCAGTGCAGGGAGCTAGCCTCACTGAAGGACCTGAACTTCCGATGCAATTACTTTAGCACTTATGTTCCCCCTAGGATGAAGCGATCCTATGGCCTCGGTGCACCGCTTCGAGGAACCTACCCCTTGTGCACAAGTTTGTCTATGACCATGCATGAATGCAACTAGCTAGTAGAAGAAAATATGCAAATACATAAACTTGATATAGTATTCCAGAGTCATATTTATTGTCTTATCCACAGCCCACCATACTTACCGCCCAGTCCAGGGTCTTATTGATTATCTTAGCCACAGCCCACCATACTTATCATCCAGTCCAGGGTCTTTGCCACATAATCAATTATACTACAACAGTCAAGTTCACAGTAATATGATTATTATCTTGCTTATCTTTCTGGGTTCTTTGCTAGGTATCATTGATCATTTTGTTAAGCATGATGACTAAAGTATTCATCGAAAGATCGAAGTCACTCACTAGTTGGTGAATTGCTGAGAAAGAGATATCTTCTTCGCGACTTCATCTTGGTTCACAGGTTCACCTACATTGGCACCAACAAAGGTTCAAGATCCTTCTTCTCTTTCTCTCAGTAATTTAATATGTAAATGCGAGACAGTGAATGCATGCAATAAAAGTCGTTCATCGAAAATAATCACAAAAATACAAATCACAAAACCAACAGTGAAAACCAACATCGAAAACCAACAACGCACGAGTCTTGAGGCATAGACCCTTATATGGAGTTCACTCCCTAAGAAACTACTGCATCTTGGGAGTAACTTCTAAGGATTCAATCACATAACGAGGAACGGCTTCCCGTTTGTTTGTCCCGACCAATCGATAGTGGCAAAGTTTTCCCATTCTCTGATTCCGACTCGGCTATTCATCTGCTAGCCCAGTCCGTGCTCTGCAACAGGATCAAGGCACTACACTGAGGAGGGGGAATAGGAATATAAACAGCACAACCAAATTTACGCAAATAAGAGATGTTAGGTTGATGGCCTGTCACAAGTTGTGATGGTAAAAATTCATGATATGCAGTTGGCCTAACAATGATCAATTTAGTAGCATGTAATATGGCATATCCCCCAGCTGAAATGGGTAAGTTTGATTGCATGAGTAAAGGCCTTGCTATGTGCTAAAAATGCTTAATCAAGGACTCTACTAAACCATTTTGGGTATGAACATGAGCGACAGAATGTTCAACTTATATTCCTACGGAAGCACAATAATCATCAAAAGTACGAAAAGTGAACTCAACTGCATTATCAAGTCAAATCGTTCTAACATGTTGGTCAGGAAAATGAGTCTTAAGCTTAATCAACTAAGAAAGTAGCTTGGAGAAGGCAAAATTTCTAGATGAGAGTAAAAAAATATTTGACCATCGACTAGAAGCATCTATTAGAACCATAAAATACCTTAAAGGTCCGCTAGCAGGATCAATTGGTCCACAAATATCACCTTATATTCTCTGAAGGAATGGTGGTAATTCAGAAGCTATTTTGAGAATTTGAGGCCTTGTAATGAGTTTACCCTGTGAACAAGCTACACACAAATGTTCAGTAGGAAAGGAAAGACTTTGGTATGATAAATTATGCCCATTGGTATTGTTGATGACCTTTCTCAACATAGTCGATCTTGGATGACCCAATCTGTCTTGCCAAAGGATTAGATTCCTTGGATCCTTTAGCCTTTTGCTAGTGATGGGGTAAGATTCTACTACCTTCAGAGTAGTTTGATATAGCCCCGAGGAAATTAACTTGCACTTTTCTAATGTGAGCTTATTGCTTCCAACATTAGAGGTGATACAAAGATACTCTTTGCTATCATCGTTCATGGTTTCAACATAAAATTCGTTCATTCGAATATCTCTAAAGCTGAGTAGATTTCTATTAGATCTACTAGAGAATAATACATTTCGAATGACTAAGTGTGTTCCATTTGGAAACACAACATCGGCCTTACCATAACCTTCTATAATTTGCACGGGTCTAGAAATGGTGGTCACCTTGGCAGTGTTTAAGACATATGTTGTGAAAAACTTTCAAGTTTTCAATATAGTGTGAGTTGTTGCACTATCTATCAAGCATATGCCATCATCATTGTCCATACCTATTACCGAAATGGAGAATCCGCAAATGGCGGCTTCACTGAGATGCTCTCGCTTATTTTCTCCCGTTAGAACTTCGTGCTGATAACGTGTTAGAATAAACGTAGAAGAAAGAAGAAGGAAGAAGAAAATAGAAGAGAAGATCTCATATTAGTGTAATCACATAGTGGGAGGCAAAGGCATTATTTATACAAACCAGTGAAGGTGTAATACTAATCTCTAACCAATGTTGGACTAAAATTAAAGTGAAAATCCAACCCTTTAGTAACCCACGTTATAACAAACACGGAGAGAAAGATAATGATTTGTTGAGTATTCTTCTTTCCAGAAAACTGAAGACATGCAAATATAAGGAAAATATTGTTTTCGGTGGTTAGAGTCGGCTCCAAGTCTATGACAGGACCCCGAAATTTATAAAGATCTTCTAAATTTTATATAGGTTTCAAAATTTTACAAAGACCTCCTAAATTTTACAAAAAAATTCTAAAAATTTACGAAGTTCCCAAAATTTTCAAAGTTCTCATAAATTTTACAATGGTCCCAAAATTGTGACATAGGACCCTACCTTTTCAGAAGAAAAAGTATACAGGAACCGCAAGGAGGGGTGTCCGCACGCAGCCCGCGTCCGATGTGGCCCCTCCTTTTGCATCCGTAACTGTTTCTTGTATTTTCGGACCCACCACCGAAAAAGTCTCTCCCCTACTCCAATCGGACATCGACACGTGGCTGCAGACCATCTCGAGGGTCCATGTAGCATCACTCTTTTCAGAATCAACTATGATCCCATTTTTGCTGGAACCGATCATGTTGGTGGTTCAGAAAAGATCTAATCTAATGATAAAGATCCGTCGTTAGTAACCGTCTTCGTCCTGAGCTACTAATCCATAACCCCAATTGCTATGGGAATTTGTTGATGCTGAAAATCAATCCCACGTCCATTTCTCTCCTTTCATGCGAGTGATACCACTAACTCTAATCCTCTTTTTAAAGAAATGCAGGGGATCCTTCTTCCTTCCGAAAAAGAGAGGAAAATATCTAATTGACCAATCAATACACAGATTGAAATCAGTGTGCTGGTTAGGGACTATAGTTGACTCTCTTCTCTTCGAAAATAACAAGGGCGAAATCAATTAGAAACTTACACTGAGTCATACAGAATAGTTTGGACTGTTTTTATATTTCAGGAACAAGAATATTATATGTATAAAAAAAGTAAAAATAAAAATAAAATGCAAAGTGTTTGAGTACAAAGGGACCTGGATCTAGTGAATTTCTAGGTCATTCATTTGAGCTTCTACTAATAAACTTACCATTTTTTTTAAGAAAATATTAAAGGTTTCATATCAAAATAACTACTTCCATAGAAGAGAAATGGAGAATTAAACCTCCATTAAAGCATATGGTAAAAAAAAAAAATAGAGGGAGAGAGAAAGAAAAAAACCTGTTAATATATCATCAATCAATCATAGGGAACAGATTAGCTTGTATCTCCTTAGTAACAGAATTTTGAACTTTTTTTTATTCCAAAGATGAATGAGTTGGAAAGTTGGAAACAAGTGGACATTGTTATCAATTCATGCATAGACTTTCTGGTTTTCTATCATACTGATAATAATTAGAGAAATTTTAAATTACACCCCACTTCATTCGTCATATTTCAAGATTTACTTCAGTATTTTATTATAATATAAGTTATATTTATATTTAAAAAATTTCGTTCAACATTGACGGTCAACTGGATTAATCCAATTTTTTGGACCAAATTACCACCGTCTTCTTCTCAAGCCGTCGACAGCGTCTCCCCCCTCCCCCTCCCCCCTCCCCCTCCCCCCCTTCAGCCCTCTACCTACTCCAATCGGACCAAATAATGTAGAATGTAACACAAATTTTCTCTAATAATTAACTAATAGGTACAGTGTTTGAATTGCTCTCTATGATTCTATGAATAATTAATTCATGCATAGACTTTAGGTATTCATGCATAAAGAGCTTTAAATAAGACTGTAGTCTCTATTTCTTGGACAGTCAAATTCAAGGGGAGATAAGTAAGCACCAGAAGAAATAGGTTTAATTTCCACGCAAAACTTGTAGAAAATACATGCGATCAGTAAGTTCACAAATCTAGCAATCCCATAGTGCTTATTTTAGGTTACTTTGGCTTAATAACCTTTAAATCTCATCACAATTCTCAAAATTTTGCTGTAGTGTCATGTACGTCTATCTTAAGGCGATTATTTCAGGAATTCAGAAGAAAAAGAAAAATCATCAATAAAATAATATTCTTCTAAAGGATATGTATAGACTTTCCAGCCGGATCCATGGCCCGGATAGAACAGTCCAGTTCGGCTCCAACTCACATGTTATTTAATTTTGTAAACGAAAATTATATTTATATATATATATATATATATATATATATATATATATATATATATGTTGGTGTTTTTTATTTAGCTTTGGAAGTTTTAGTCCACATTGAAAAACCACCAATGTGTATATCTCAATATATAGCTATGCTTAGTATTGGCATATGCACATGGGGTGGAGGTCCATGTGGGTTGACTTTCCTAGAACGATTAAGTGTGAATTCTATTATGAAAATATTTGTTTTGTCACCACCTTTGGAAAGTTTTCCTTAGGAGCTAAGGGGCTTAACGACTCGAACAAAGCCACGGGGTCAAGGGCGCAAAGTGACGCTTTGTTGGTGCACTTTGCACTTACCAGCCAAAGTCTTTGTGGTCAGGCGCTATGCGGCCTGGGGCTATGCGGCCAGGTTTGGATGAGCGAGTCGCATGTGGAGGGGACAGGGTCTGCTTTAGGCCGCGCATGTGGCGCATTATTTTTTGTGCCTTCCGAAATATGCGGCGCGAGCGGCTGCTTTCTGCGTTTGGCAGCGTTGTCTCCCTAGTGCAGTACAGTGTGTCAGGCGGCGGAGACGGCGCATGCGACGCGGACGGCGCATGCGGCTCTGACACCCAGATTTTAGGGGATCTGGTCGGTCAGCGCATATGCGGTCTGGAGTTTTCTCGAGCCGCATATGTGTTATTTTTCTCTATATATATAGAGGACCTCCTCTTTTATTTGAGGAGAGAAAAACAGATGAAAAAATCGAGAACACTAGATCATATACGGCCCAGAGTGTCTCCCTCTCACATGGTATTTTTCGAGTATTTTTCGAAGGTGGTATTGAGTGTTCCAGAAGTTCATTTATGAACTTGCTGGTTCCTGGGGGCAGATCGTCTGTACGACAAATCTTGCTTTAAGCAACGGTGGTTTTGACCACCCCAGTAAGGAGCTTTTCTTCAGCCTTTCCTATGCTTCGTTCTTTCTCATTGTAGCGTCTGCAAACGTAAAGAGAAGAACAATTTCTTATTGCTTATTGTAATCTTTATTTATCTTCAGAGTTTGTTTGTAACATGTTCTTGGTTCATGCTTCGTTGGAATCGAAATATATCAGATGAGGAAATCTTGTGTGAATCTCTGATCTCGACGACAACTTGGGTTCCAGTAGAGGGCGGATCTTCGAGTCTCGCTAGTAGCTTCGCTATGGCCCGCGTTCTACCATCTTTGATCCGCCTCGGAACTAACAATCTCAAAGCAAGATCCGAAGAAAGATGTAAAACATCCGATCAAATCTCCTCGACAACAAGTTTTCACAAACTTGAGGAGATTGACGGGATACACTTCGAACATTTGGATAAGGGAAGAAGTCATTTGTCAAATGTTGAAAGTGAGTTGTCGGAACCTACCATTTTCCAGGATTGAGGAGTTAGCGTTTGAAGGACGCGGATTCCAGTTGGAAAAAAGATTACAAGATGACCAAGGATTGCAGAGTTTGCGCATGACAGGACTTAGCACAAGATAGTTCTTGATGGTTGGCAAGACTTGGCCTATGGCGGTTTCTGGCCGCATGGCAGTTTCTTGCCGCATGAAGACTCTTGCCGCATAAAGATCCTTGTCGCATGGAAGCGCATTGAAGGTCTTAGCGCATGGCAGAGTTAGCCGCATGGTGGCTTATGCGCATGACAAGACCGTCGCATAGTGGAATTTGTCATGAAGGTCACTGCTCTAGACAGGACTTGGCGCATGACTGAAATTGGAGCTTGAAAGCAGTACCAATTCAAAACAATATAGCAAGGTATAGCTAAACTTGGTTCCTTTGATTACTTAACTTGGTTGTTATGATTGCGCATGTTGAGTTATCAAGCGTGATTTCTGACTGGTGGCTAGACATTGGTGCATTCGACAACGCATGCTCTGTGAAAGAGTTGCTCACCAAGGAAGAGCACTATCTAAGAAGAAGGTCTCTATGGCGAATAAGTGTTAAGCAGAAGATCTAGGGATTAGGATTATGATTCTGGACTTCCTCCTTAAGAAAGAGACTGCTCTTATTGAGTTATTACGCATCTGACTAAGACATATCTTTTCCAACAAAGATGTCTATTTCAAGGATATCTCCAAGATGTAGGGGTACGGAGGTGGAGACACGTGATGGCTATATTCAGACATAGGTAGTCAGGAAACTGTTTAGACGGATGACTACAAGTACAGATCCTATGGAGCTGGTGTGCTCAGATATATGTGACTTATATTCTCCATAAAGGGCCGGGATGAAGTTTATCACCTCTTTCTTCGACGATTTCTCGGGAAACGCGTTCGCGTATCTTCTCATTATCGAAGGATGAAGCGTTCGAGAACCTCAGGGACTTCAAGTTTGGAGCTGAGCGTCATATCGGTCCACAACTCAATAGGCTCAGAAGTTTTTAATACGAAGAGCATCTTTCTTTGGATTCGCATCGTTCAGCTTAGAACATGAAATTGACTATGAAAAATGCATCATTCTTTGCATTCACATCATTCAACTGAGAACATGAAATTGATTATGGAACGTGCATCGTTCTTTGGATTCGCATCGTTCAGCTTAGAACATGGAATTGACTATGGAACGACATCTTCATACTCTTCCAGTCCTTTGAATGTACAGATAGGATGGACAAGCAGTTAACAGTAATCATGACTTCTATATTGTTGTTCAAAGGGCCTTCCAGATTGTCTATGGGAGAAGGTTGCACTTACGGTCATGTCCTTAGCACCGTTCGTCACTTCTGATGTAACTCTGGTTTAAAGTCAGATCCACATGAATATTGTTCGATTGTGGGGGTTTTTCGGAGGACCGTATCAGCCATAGTTGTTGGCACTTTTGTAGAAGAAGACGTAGTCCAAGAAGGAGTTGTCTTTTAAGAGACAACATTTGAACCAGAACTCGAAGAGCAGTCAGCTAGAAGAGTCAGGAGGTCGAAGGACCAAAGATGATATTATCACCTATCATATGGAGGTTGTACCACTTACCAATGATGAGGTGATGAAGACCAGGGACTCGATCTGTTGGGAGGAGGCAGTCCATGAAGAGATTGACCCCATAACAACACTTGGATGTTGATCAATTTGCCTAAAGAAACTAAACCTATCAGATACTTATATATCTTTAGTAGAAAAAAATGGAAGCAGACAGAACAGTTGAGTTCAAGACTAGGCTTGTAGCCTAGGGGTTTTCTCAGATACAGGGAACTGAGTTTTATGGCACCTCGTTGAAGTGTCATATATTAGGATGATGATTGCCATAGATGTTATTCATAAGCTGATTTTTTATCAGATGAAGGAAAGACATTAAGTCTTCGAGGAAGACAGTCATGAGAGATTCACGGACAAAAGTAAAAATTATTGTCATTCAGGTTTAAAGACAGTCTGCGGATTGGTGATATCTCAAATACGGCCTGAAGCAAATCCCAGGATGTGGCTGCAGAAGTTTGACAAGTCATCTAGTCAAAGTTGTCCCAGGATCAGCGAGACAGACAAGTGTGTGTACACAAAGTTTTTTGTGCTTTAGGTGGCGTATGCGATGCATGGTTTTTTGTGCCTTCCGGAATATATGGCGCATGTGACGCAAGCGTCTGCTTTCTGTATTTGGCGGTGTTATCTGCCTCGGGCAGTACAGCTTGTCAGGCGGCGGAAACGGCGCATGCGGCGCGGGCGGCGCATGCGGCGCGGGCGACGCATGCGGCTCTGACACCCAGATTTTAGGGGATCTGGTCGATCAGTGCATATGCGGCCTGGAGTTTTCTCAGGCCGTATAGGTGTTGTTTTCCTCTATATAGACCCGCTCTTTCATTTTAGGAGAGAGAAAAATAGATGGAAAAATCCGAGAACACCAGATCATATGTGGCCCAGAGTGT
Source organism: Iris macrosiphon (assembly GCA_036927795.1). Classification (NCBI taxonomy): domain Eukaryota; kingdom Viridiplantae; phylum Streptophyta; class Magnoliopsida; order Asparagales; family Iridaceae; genus Iris; species Iris macrosiphon. The sequence continues at coordinate 35,136 of JAYESA010001453.1, forward strand.
CTCCCTCTCACATGGTATTTTCGAGTATTTTTCGAAGGTGACATTGAGCGTTCCAGAAGTTTATATATGAATTTGCTGGTTCCTGGAGGCAGATTGTCTGTACGGTGATCTTGCTTTGAGCAACGGTGGTTTTGACCATCCTAGCAAGGAGCTTTTCTTCAGCCTTTTTTGTGCTTCGTTCTTTCTCATTGTAGCGTCTGCGAACGTAAAGAGAAGAACGATTTTTTGTTGCTTATTGTAATCTTTATTTATCTTCGAAGTTTATTTGTAACATGTTATTGGTTCATACTTCGTTGGAATCGAGATATATCAGATGAGGAACTGTTGCGTGAATCACTGATCTCGACGACAACTTGGATTCCAATAGAGAGCGGACCTTTGGGTCTCGCTAGTAGCTCTGGTCCGCCTCGGGGCTCCGCTATGGCCCACGTTCTACCATCTTTGATCTGCCTCGGGACTAACAATATATATATATATATATATATATATATATATATATATATATATATATATATATATATGATCCGGATCAAGAGTCACGCATATAAAGTCCCAAAAAAGTCCCGTCATTTCTGGCCGTTGAATCGTCTTTAAGTCATCTAATCTTGACCGATGTTTTGATCAACGATCAAGATTAGATGACTTAAAGCACCATCCAACGGACCACAGTGACGGAGCTTTTTGGGAGATTTATAAGCGGGACTCTTGATCCAGATTCATATATATATATATATTAATCTCAACCAACCCAATTCAAATTCAATCCATGTAATATGATGGTTTCATAATATGAAACATCTGAGTGGTTCTATATATATATATATATATATATATATATATATATATATATATATATATATATATATATATATATATATATATATAATTCTGAACTGAAGGTCTACAAACACAGTCGGAATGCTTACAATCCTGGTCCGAATGTCTTACAACCACAGTCCAAATGTTACATCCCAGTCCAAAGGCAACATCTAGTACTGCATCTGCACTGCATCCTCACCCGCATCCGGAACAAACTGCTTTCACAACACATTAATTCTCAAAAAAATTAAGATGTCACATTCGTTCCATTCTAACCACTTTATATATATATATATATATATATATATATAATATATATATATATATATATATATATATATTGTGAAGAAGATAATTTTGTATTCTGGTCTGAAGGCCTATAAACATAGCCTGAAGGCCTACCCCCAAGTCTAAAGACTACAATCTGACCCAAAGGCCATATCACGGCACGAACTGCTCCCGGATGTTCCACATATTAATTATCCAAAGAAAATTAATATGTTACCCTCGTTGCTCGAACTAACAACCTCATGGGATATCTCTCTCTCTCTCTCTCTCTCTCTCTCTCTCTCTCTCTATGTATATATATATATATAATATATATATATATATATATATATATATAATATAATATATACTATATATATATATATAACTTTTATATCATAAATGAAAGAAATAATCTAATTCTCTATGGGATTGAATCCCCATCAAGCCAAGATGCATTATGTCTCCACCTCCTATCCACTAGAGTTAGAAAGCTTTCAAACACACACCTCTAGATCAAGTGGCTGAGGAAGACATTCTTCTTAGTAGCATGGGTTTGAACTAGAGAGGAACAACATTATCTTATTATTTCTTCCATTTAATAAATAAATGGTGGGAGCGGATAAATAGTGGAATTGGAACATTCTATCGAGTTGTCTGAGTTGGTCATTCGGGATCGAATTTGAGATCGAGGACCATTGGGGTCGAATTGTCTGAGTAGCAGGGCCGCGGTCCTGAGGTAAGTCGGACAAGACTTCGAGCTTAGGTAACCCCTTCCGCTAAGACAACCTCCCAGACTCAGCGTGATCCCACCAAAGATTGGGGTCACGGATGATCCCCAGAAACGACTCCCAATAAAAATCAAAAAACAACCAAAATTAGCTCTGGTGGGCCGGCCCTGCTGAGTAGGACTTCTTAATTGGAAATGTAACAACCGACGGGTAACGGGTTGAGGATTATTGGGACTGAATTGTCTGAACGGATCCTTCAGAACCGCATTTGAGATTGAGGAATTATTGGAATCGAGTTGTCTGACTGTCTTGGGGACCGCGTTTTGAGAGAATTGTTCAAAATTCCGAGCATTTCCGCCCGAATCCCGTTAGAATTCGAACAAAGTCCTCCTGTAAGAATGATTGCAACAGAAAAGAGAAAGAATTGTAAGTTGTTCTCACTGCTACTACTACTAGTGCAAGTGCAAACCTTCGCTAACATTCCTTAAAACTGTAGTTAGTTACTGAACTACTATACTGTATACTATAGTGTGTGTCCGTCTCTCTAGTCCTCTCTGTCTCCATCCCAACTTCCCACTTTCCTTCCATGTGACCCCCTTACCTCTGTCACCCAACATCTTCTTCCCTTCCCTTCTATTCACACTCCCTCCTTCCCTCCTTAATCTACATCTATATATAAAACTCTAAATCTTTAGCAAAACCCACTTCCCCTTCCCCAAATGGCACCTATCCTCTCCTTTCCCACTCTCCTCCTCTTCCTCTTCCTCTCCCTCTCCTTCTCCACTCCCTCACTTTCAGAGAAAACCCAACTTCCCACCAACAAAAACCCACTTCCCACAAAGAAAATACTGCAAGTACAAGAAGAAGAATGGCAACCCATTTCCAAACCAAAGAAAAACCAACTTCCAACCAAGAAATCAAAGCAAGCAGCTGATGAAGAAGAAGAAGAAGAAGAAGAGCAACCCATCTCCAAATCAAAGAAGAACCCACTCCCAACCAAGAAATCAAAGCAAGTAGAAGGAGAAGAAGAAGTAAAGCAACCCGTCTCCAAACCAAAGAAGAATCCACTCCCAACCAAGAAACCAAAGGAATTAGAAGAAGAGCAGCCCATTTCCAAACCAAAGAAAACCTCACTTCCAACAAAGAAATCAAAGGAAGTAGTAAAAGAAGATGAAGAAGAAGAGCAACCCATTCCCATTCCCAAACCCAAGAAAATTCCTTCAGACAATCTCAAGAACCAAACCAAACTCCTCAAACCCAAGAAACCCAAATCCAACTCCAACTCCACCACCACCCCCAAAACTACCCAATCCTTAAACCCCAAGCCCTCAAAAATCCAGTCCCCGCCGGCGGTGGCGGCGGCGGCGGCGAAGAAGACCAAGATCCAGAACCCGAAACTGACCGACAACCCGGATCCGATCTGGCTGGACGACCCGTCGGAGGACGAGGACATCCTATCGGAGTTCCGCGACCTCCCGACCCGCATCCAGAGCTCCCTCCTCCCTGACCTCCGGAAGATCTCCATCACCTCGAGGGCCTACATCTACCGCGCCAACCGCGAGCTCGCCACGAGAGTGAAGCCCTTCGTCGGCACGAGCTTCGCCCCCCGCGTCGCCATCGCCGCCTCCTGCGTTCTCCTCCTCCTCCTCCCCCTCCTCCTCCTCGCGCTCCTCTTCTACCACCTCAACTCCTACGTCTCCCTCCACCGCTTCCTCCTCTTCGTCCACGCCTACCTCGCCGTCTACTTCCTCACCCTCTCCCTCTCGGCCCTGGCCATGGGGCTCGAGCCGCTCAGGTTCTTCCACGCCACCTCGCCCTCCGCCTACGCGTGGATGCAGGCGGTGCAGACGCTGGCCTACGTGCTCTACCTCCTGGCGCTGGTCATCAACCTCGTCGTCGTCTTCTCCTCCTCCTCCGGCTCCGGCGGCTCCGGCGGCGGCGGGGAGACCGGAGCGAAGACGCTAGCGCTGACGCAGGTGGCGGTGGGGCTGGCGGTGGGGCTGCACTACTACGCGGCGGTGTTCCACCGCGCGGTGGCGGGAGAGCCGCCTCGGGCCGGCTGGAAGGTGCACGCGGTGTACGCCGCGTGTTTCCTGATGGTGTGCGCTTTTGCGAGGGATGCTGAGAGGAGGAAGAAGGCTTACGACGGAGGAGAGGACGGGAAGAAGAATTGAAGGGGGGGATTGCGAGGGTGTTTGTGTAATTTTTCTTTTTTCCCGGTGGCGGGAGAATCCCGTGGCGGTGGGGGCGGAGGAGTGGGGTATTTAATTTAATGATGTTTTTTATTAATACAAATAAAAGAAACAAATATGAATATGATGAATGTTAATTTTGGCTAAACATTTCTAATTTTTCATCGTACCCCTCCAACGTTACATTTCGTTTTTTCCTCGTTGGTCCAAAAATATTCATATTGTAATATTATTTTTGTTGACAAAAACCATTAAAAATGGAATATAGCCCTGCAAGTGGAGAAAAGTTGGTTTGTTAAGCATGTAATGAGGGCGGCGGTATTGGAAGATTTTGTTTGGTTAGATCGAAAAATATGAAGGCTGACATTTTTAATCCTGGTGAGTTGTTAGAAAAACTTTTAAAAATGTTTATGGTTATATTATACAGAAAATTGCAAAAGTTTTATTTTATTACATTCAGAGCAATGAAATTTTGTTATTTTCAAGGAGAGCAATGAAACGTCCTTAAAAATGACATTTTTTAACAATTGTTCAAAAATGTCGACGTTTTGATGTAAATATTATTATTTATTACTTCTCCATTCTAACAGACAGATTAAAAGACGAATTTTATAATACACAATTTGTTCCAAAACGTCTTTTTTGGATTTTTGTTCAAAAATGTTCTTTTTAAGAACGTTTTTATGTTTTGTACGTAATTTTAAAACTTCTATGCTCTAGACACAATTTTTTGAATTTTTTATGCTCTATATGCAATTTTTTGTATATTATATTTTTTTGGAATTCTAAATAATGTTTAGACTGGTCTGGGACTCATGACTATATACTCACTTTTTTTTCCTGGAAAGTCCAAGACCTTTTTATTAAATGTTCCTTGTTAATATTTTAAAAAAAATGAAATTTTGGACAGCTTTTCGTTCGGTAGATATGAAAAGTGGATGTTAAAAGTTGTGTCAACAATCCCAACCAAATCCAATGCTCTATTTAGAAAAATAGAGCAATTTAGGTTAATTGTTCCTATATTTTATACTTATTATACAAACTATTTTTATTTTAAAATTAATTATACAAATCATTCTTATGTTTTATATTTTCTATAAAGAATTACAATACTAACTATCATTATTTTAAAAATAAATCATAAAGTAGAAAAAATAGTCCATAAAATTATTTTCAAAATAATAATGGTCCCTATAATACTCATGCAACATAGAGGAAGTTAATGTATTTATTTCAAAAAAATATGTTTTAGGCTGGACTTGTAATTGTTTATGATAGTTGTTTCTGCTTATTTATTTTTAAAAAATAATTTCAAATACTGTTTGATAATAATATTTTATAAAAAAATAGAACATCCAATTTTTTTGGGAAAAAAATTTATTTCTCCTCTTACTTTTTGAGAAAGCAATTTGAAACCAACATCAAGTCCTATTGTCTCCCAAAAATTTATTAAAAGAAAATAATGATACAACATCTTTACTATTATAAGAAGGTTTAAAAATGGCTCAAAGTAGTTATATATATTCTCATGCTAATTAAGAACAAAAATTCTAAAATTCTTCTACTGTCACGTAAAAAAAAAATCATAAAATACTTCTTTAAACATATATTTAAAATTCTATAAATATATCTATAACAAATCTAAATTAAAATATATTCAATATTTTAATTCATATTTAGACTAAATGTATAGTCAAAGTTCTAAAACATATATATAACATATTTTAATTAAAATATATTAAACGGATTTTTTCGTATAAAGGAATAAAATTTAAGATAATTGCGGCTAAGGGGAGAACTTTAACAAATTTACACATAGGAGGATAACTCGCCAACTCAGTTGGCGAGTAGGGAGAGAGGGGGGGCCCGCCAACTGAGTTGGCGGGTTGGGGGAGGGAACCGCCAACTTAGTTGGCGGTGGGATTTAATTTGGTTTCGTTGGGTTTGATTTTTTTTTTAAGTTGGATTTAATCTATTAGTTAATTTGTTATTATTTAATAATTGGTTATCTATATTAATTTGTTATTATCTATATTAATTTGTTATTATCTATATTAATATTTATCATCAATATTATATTTTTTATTAATAAGGTTTTTTTTTGTTATTTTATTAAGAAGTTGATACCATAACTATAACATAAAAGCAGTTCAAGTCGTATGTATATCATCATCCATTTTATTAAAAATAAATTACGGTAAAAAAACTAATTTCTCCCCCATTTTTCGCACAAATATATATATTTGAAATTAAATTTAAATTTATTTCAAAACTAAATTTAAAAATTAATTCAAAGAAAAAATATCACAAATATTTAAATTGTTTAACAAGATATCATAACTATATTATACAATCAAATAATTCTTAATTATGATATAAAATATAATTACAGTATCTAAATATATTGTAAACAGATATTATCTAAATAAATTTATTATTATTATTATTATTATTATTATTATTATTATTATTATTATTATTATTATTATATAAAGTATACGTAGATAACATAATAATAAATATTTGTTTTGTTTTGTTTTGATTTTTTTTGTTGAATAGATAATAAGAAATTATTTATTAGTAATATCATAAAAAATATAATATAGATAATAATAAATTAAAAATATTTATTTTAAAATTTATTCTCTATCTCTACTATTATAATGAGGCTTCAAAACGGCTCAAAAAGTGAGCCGTCTAAGTAAATACTCCACAATTTATTTAAATAATTAATCTCTATCTCTAATAATTTGTTATTATCTATTCAATATATATATATATATATATATATATATATATATATATATATATATATATATATATATATATATATATATATATATATATATATTATGTTATCTACATAGAATTTAATATAATAATAAATTATAATAATGATGAATTTATTTAGATAATATCTTGTAGTTAGTTTAAATATAATTTTTTAATAAATAAATTATTTAAATAATATCTTGTTACAATATATTCTAAGGATTTTGGATATATATTTAGATAGATAATATCATATACTTAGTTTAAATATAATTCGAATATTTGATACCGTAATTAATTTTAATTAAATTAGCTGTAACAAAATAATCAATAAATAAATTATTTAGATAATATATTTTTAAAAAGAAGGGATTTAAGCCTCATTATAATAAACTAGTAAATTAACGTTCGTTGCACGTAATATAAATATTTTTATGATATTGTTGAAAAATTGATTCAAATATTCAAATATATTTAAATATATTTAAATTAAGATTTGTTAAACAATTTAAATATTTGTGATATTTTTTCTTTGAATTAATTTTTAAATTTAGTTTTCAAACAAATTTAAATTTAATTTCAAATATATATATTTGTGCGAAAAAGGGGAGAGAAATTAGTTTTTTTACCGTAATTTATTTTTAATAAAATGGATGATGATATACATACGACTTGGACGGCTCATTTATGTTATAGTTATGGTATCAACTTCTTAATAAAATAACAAAAAAATAAGACCTTATTAACAAAAAATATAATATTGTTGATAAATATTAATATAGATAATAACAAATTAATATAGATAACCAATTATTAAATAATAACCAATTAACTAATAGATTAAATCCAACTTAAAAAAAAAAATCAAACCCAACGAAACCAAATTAAATCCCACCGCCAACTAAGTTGGCGGTTCCCTCCCCCAACCCGCCAACTCAGTTGGCGGCACCCCCCCCCTCTCTCCCTACTCACCAACTGAGTTGGCGAGTTATCCTTCTATGTGTAAATTTGTTAAAGTTCTCCCCTTAACCGCAATTATCTTAAATTTTATTCCTTTATACGAAAAAAGCCGTATATTAAAATATAATTAAATATGATCTAATTTTAATAATATTACTTTTTTTTTGGTACGTCCATCGCGAACATGACTAGTTACTTATAAAAATTGGTAATAAAACAACTTCTGACATCTACTTCAAATATGAGATACATCAAAGTAGCGGTGAGCATTTAGTCGGTTCGGTTCAAATCGAACCGGTTTTGAGAAATTCAAATAGAATCGAACATATTTCAAAACCACCGAATCGACTTTTCACACAAATCGAACCGAACCGAACCGAACCGTATTATATTTTGGTTCGATTCGATTATTTTGGTTGGGCTGGACTTTTCTTGATGGGTTAGACTTTTGCCAAAACTAAAAAAATCAAGTACATTGAAAAAATAACCATCTTTGTTCCTAATTTAGCAAACAAAAATCTAAAATAAAATAAAATACGAAAATATATTATAGAAATGATTTTGACTAGTTTAGATAAAATTGAATTAAAATTAGAAGGAATAAAGTGGGAAATAACAACATTTGCGGATTTTGAAACAAAGCTATTATCTTCAACTGAAAAATAAATTGATGATAAAGTTCCGATGGATGGGAGGACATATCATAAATATATAAAAATAGGGATAGAAAAGATTATAAAACAAGAAAACTTACAAAAATATTATAGAGATTAATTTCAAATATCTAGTTTCGGTTCAATTTTTAAATTCGAAAACCGAGCTCCGATTTGAAAAAAACCAAAATTTTAAAAACTAAACCCGAAAATTGAACCGTACCGTAGAAGACGAACTGAATCACTATTTATATTCTGTCCGGATCAATTTTCGATTTAAAATCGATAAATGCTCACCCCTAAATTAAAGTGACTGCTCAAAAGTTTTCGATATGAACAACTTTTGGAACTGTTTTTTAGAGATATAAGCAAAACTTTGAAATTGTTTTTGTTTCTTAAAAAAAAAATAGTAACATAAACAACTTTTTGACAATAATGTCTTATTTGCTTTCATAAGCTATTCCAAATGACTATAATAAGCAAAAGTTGGACAAATATCGTAACAAATAATAAGAATATAAGTGATCGTAGACCCAACTAAGACTTTTAGTAGCCGTAGACCTAACTATTTCTGAGTAATGATAAAGTTGTTTATTTTCAAACTCTACGGCTACTTGTGTTAGGAAAAGAAACATTGTGATGAATGAAATAAAAACAACTTTATGTCTTGTTAATTGCTGTTGATTTGAAAAGAAGCAGTGCTAACTCATGTTAGCGGTGTAGTCCCTTTCAGAAGTTTATTATTTGTCGGTGGGACCGATGGCAACGCGTGTTTGATGGCAACCTATGTCCCTCACCGACACATAACATTAAATTCTCTTACGTTGCTAATTGCCTCATATATTTGTTTTCATATTTTATTATCGGAGTCGATCTCAATTACATATTCTTCTTAACTTGATCTATAAATGATTCATCATTAACAGTTAATCTAAACAATTAGATGATTAATCATTGATATAATGTGCACTGGTATTACCAGAAATTAAGATTTTCAGATTGTCGAACTCCCAGGTGAACACTTGTGGACAGTACATAGGATTTACAAACAACTCTCTTTTTTTAGAAAATAAATAAATAACTCTGATATAACAAAATATGGATCTCCAACGTGTAATTTCTTTTTTAAAGAAAATTAAACAAGTAATAGAAGAAAGAAAACTATATAGCCCAAGAACATATTAATCAATTATACCTCGCAAATCAAAATGTCAGGCAAACATTAATAACTCGCAAGATTGTATTTGTTGAGATCCAAATTAAATTCTAATAACAAAGAGGGTTGAATGTGTACAGTGTTGAATCGTTGATTAGTGATAAATGTATTTTATGACCGGTTCACATGTATAGGGCCAACAAGTCAACTGTTGCTTTACAATGTGGAAGTTAATCAAAGCTCATATGGATCTCTCCCAAACAAGGGCAAAGAGGGCAGACATGGGACTCAATTATTTTTTAATAACCTCATTACGTAAGTCTAACCTAATACAGAAAATCTTAAATCTCTTTTATTTATTGTAGCCCACTCAATATGGATCAAATTGTAATCCACCTCAATACAAGATCCATCCTTGCTCCCAAAGTCAAGAAATTACACAAAGTATTCAAACCAAAATCTTTTATATATATATATATATATATATATATATATATATATATATATATATATATATATATATATATATATATATACATACATTTTATTTTATTTTTTCAAACCAAAATCTTGTATGCTTTACCTGAGTTCTCATAAAGGAAGATGTGATGAAATTTTATTGCAGATGCAAAAAAAGGAAAAAAAAAAAATAAGGACAAAAACTTACATTAACTACAGTTATAGATTAACAA